>WUAW01027862.1:4179-19927 GCA_017165845.1 Thaumetopoea pityocampa | reverse complement strand
CTACTACTAGGTATTATATTATTACTAGAGATAATAATTAATTTATTAATTTGATTTAAAAAAATAAATGTTTTTTGCACACGTGTTTAAAATATCGATGTGTATTACGCTAAAAAATACGAGTTACTGTAAGATTATTTTTTTCTACTTAAATTCATACAATGCCATATCATAAATAGAATAGGTAAAATAAGTTGGATGTAGTTATCACATAAATTACACACAATTATCAGTTGTAGATAGATGACCTTAGATACCCTTTTTCCTTAACGCCACAGATATATTATATAGACCTAGCATTATCCCTACTTTTGCATCAGGGTCTGCTGTTTTTCGGAGGTGATGCAGCTGTGGGACGGGTTAAGATGATCAATCGACATCTGATGTTCACCAATAATTCCTGCTAACCATGAATGGTGTTGAGACATCAACTATTTAAGCGTTGACTATTTAAGCGTTTTCCGAAACACGAAGAAATCATGGTAATGCCAGCGTGCTAACGGGCATCGAACCCGAGACCCTTCAGTTCTCGGATTCGGGACGAAGCTTTTTCTATTATACTACAATGACTATCACTTATCTGGGAATAGCCAACCAAAGTATTTAGTATTTTCTGCCAAAGTTTACAAAGAGAACAAATTATTATAGTACTTCGCAGAATATCTATTTCAGTATATATTTATTTAATTATTTAATAAATACATTGATGGTTAAGTAATACTAGAGCTGCACGACCCGCGATCGAGAAGGACACGGGTTCGATCCCGGTTCCCTACCACTTATTATTTTAAACTCATGTACGGTTTACGTGACACCAATATACTCAACGGAGAAGGAAAAGTTCGTGAAGAAACCTGCATGCCCGCGTGGGTGTGTGAAGTCAACCAATCCGCGCTAGGCCAGCGTAGTAGACCACGGCCTAATCCGCCTCCTGATCAGTGAAGGTTCGTACTCCTGTGGGGACGAACATGGACTGGGGATGAATATAATCAGTATTAGTATAGTAAGCTCTGTGTGCTAAATAAAACGAAACGGTACATCACGCAGGGACAAAGTTTGCTATTATATAAAACGCAAGTGCGGCCCCATATGGAGTACTGGTGTCACCTCTGGGCAGGTGCGCCTGGATGCGAGCTTGGACCTTTTGACTCGGCTCAAAGACGAGCTGTGAGAATCGTCGGTGACCCCAAACTCACAAGCAGTATCGAACCTTTAAGTTTAAGGAGAGATTTCGCCTCCTTATGTGTTCTACCGCTTGTATAATGGGTTGTGTTCCGAGGAGTTTTTTGACATGATGCCCACAGCCACTCTACCATCGCACCGCTCATCATCGGCAGGGAGTTCATCCTCACACATTAGAACTTCATTCATCGCGTACAGTGTAGTTTCAGAGGAATTTCCTCCTGCGAACGCTCCGATTGTGGAATGAGTTCCCTGCTGAGGTTTTTCCGAAAGATTACAGTATGGGGTTCTTCAAGAAGAGAGTCAGTAAATTTTTGAAGGGTCGGTAACGCGCATTCCTGATGTTGCAGGCGTCCACAGGCTCCGGTAACCGCTTACCATAGGGCGGGCAGTAAACATGTTCGCCACCGTCGTGGTATAAAAAAATATATATGATGTTTATAGAACATTATAGTTATTATGTTTTCACGAAATACTGATGATACACCTACCTATTATACTGATGATACACCTACCTATTATACTGGCATCACGGAAAGGTTGACTGGTAGATAAAATACTGTTTTAAATTTAATCACACACAAGAATTTAATCCTAATGCGGGAGGTGTCTTTTTATAAAAAAATAAATATATAAATAAATAATAAAAGAAAATATCACAAACCATATCAAATTATGAAGTAATTTTTTTTACAAATGTAGACATGTAATTTGAAACAAAATATACGAAGATCGAAAAATAGATTTAAAACGCAGCGCCGTGTTTACGAAATAAAATATCATTATACTAGTCTAGTTTATCTATACTATTATAAAATTGTTAAACGTCAAATTTTCAAAAATCAAAAAATTTAAAAACTAACTACTCAGATCAACTAATCTGCTTCTGAAACTAAATCCTTCGATGTTTGTTTGTTCGGGCTTCACGCAAAAACCAGCTGGTAGATTTTGGTTAAACTGTTACAATGTTTAAGCTACTATTCCGACTTAAATACTGTGGCACATTTCATCAAAATCAATACAGTGGAATAGAAGATACAGATTGACCCCTGTCTTAGTATCCGCTATTAAGGAACGAGGGGTCAAGTAAATATGGATCTTATGCTTTTTATGTAAATCTATGATTGTGTCGGCATTTCTCATGCAGCGGAAAACCAAGTTGTACGCGGCCGAGGCCGCAGGCAAAACCTAGTGTTATTATTAAATTGTTAAATGTCAAATTTTCAAATATCAAAGGTATTTAAATACGAATAGATCGACTAATTAAGATCTAATGAATCAGTCAGTCAGAACAAGTGTAGATAATTATCTATACATTTATGTATATGGTACTTGTCCTGACTGACTGATTAGAATTTCCGTAGAACAAAACACCCGCTCGGTAAGGTACACCGTACGGTGACTATTATAGCTACACTGTGCTTTATTTACATTATAATTGGAAGTGTTTTGTTCACCCGGAAGCTTTGTTTGAAAACAAAGATGGAAGCGTTGCCATTCATGACTGTAATCATAATTTATCCGCCATTTCATATTCGCATAAGATAATCTGTTTATTTTAATCGGCCTAAATAAATTTAAATATTTTTTTAACGTTTGTCTTCTGCGTAAACGCCGATATAATAAAAATTTAAATACTGTCTTTCTGTATGGGTGCTACGAAATAGGCCGAGATGTCACTTACCAGGGTAATGGACAGTAGCATTGTCTTAATATCAACCCTTACCAGGCCGGCGTGGTAGATTACGACCCAATCGCCGTCCTGATTAGGGGAGGTCTGTGTCCCAGTAATGGGCACGTATGTGGACTGGGGATGATGATTACTATCGATCTCGTGTCCCGCACCACAAATCTAGTCGTCACAGTGAGTCTCAATGTGCGTGCGGTGCGCCTGTGGGACTCACTTCCACATTCTATTCAGGATAGCTCTTCACTGAGTGTTTTCAGAAAAGGAGTTAAGGAGCACTTTCTCTCAAAATATGTATGTTATATTTTAGTATGTTTCAGTGTTTGTATATATGTATGTTGTGTATGCTTCTATACCTAGTACACTTGATCCTGTCCTCCTTCTAATCTCAAATATTTTTACACTCCAAGGTTTGCTGGAATCAAAACTCAATTTTTGAGTTAAGCTCGCCTTTGTACATCTTTTTTCTTAAAAATGTATTTATCTCTTTTTAAATTATCCTAAGATTAAAGTATTATTTATAAAGATCATCAAAACTACTGCCAACTGTGAAAATTTTGGTAAAGCTCTACAAGACCTGGATTTATTTTATTTCTATACTAGTAGAAAGCCTTTCTTCAATAGTGAATTTCATCACGTTGATGAAATAATGAAAATTTGTCTTTGGTCTCCACTCAAAACAGCCCCTCGAGTGTCACAAACGCTACCAAGTCACCAGGCGTTTCATTTAACTGTCACTCCTCGACGCTCTCAAACATAATCAACTCTGCCTACATCGACTAATGAGATGTCATTTGCTTCAATTGCTCGCTCGAGTAACATTTGTTTTTATTGCAAACGTTTGTTAAAAAAAGGAAAAAAAAAAAATTCTGGTTCAATTTGTCTTTTGAAATTCACCGCTGCTTGCAATCAGTAAGACCACTTCACGTTGCAAATTTAAAATACCTAACCAGACTTTCTTCGAAAGTAGAGCCCTCTAGGATTATTAGGTGGAGCGGAATAAGAGCATTAACCATAACTTTGGTCTTCCCATATTCATTCTTAAGCTCACCTATTGAGAAGCTCCATTAAGGTCTTGGAGCATTATGCTCAAGTCTGTAAGCCATTCTATCATGAGTACTATATCATCGGCAAATCGAAGATGAGTGATGTACTCGCCATTGATATTGATGCCTAGTCCGNNNNTGCTTAAATAAATCTTATTAAAAAAACTTCTTAAAGAAGTTGTGTCGGAATATGTATACCTGGGACACGTCGTTCAGCTAGGTAAATCCAACTTCGAGAAAGAGGTCAGTCGCCGAATCCAACTCGGCTTGTCAGCGTTTAGGAAACTGCGTGACATCTTCTCGTCAAAAATACCGCAACGCCTTTAGACTAAGGTATTCAATCAGTGCGTGAATCAGTGAGTGATGACCTATGGATCTGAAACACGGCCACTGACTATGGGCCTCATAAGAAAGCTCAAGGTCACGCAGCGAGCAATGGAAAGAGCTATGCTCAGAATTTCCCTGCGAGATAGGATACGTAATGAGATAATCCGCAGAACTAGAGTCGCCGACGTGGCTCAAAGGATTGCAAAACTGAAGTGGCAAGTGGGCGGGGCACATGGCTCGCAGAACCGATGGTCGTTGGGATCTCAAAGTGCTGGATTGGCGACCCTGAACCGGAAAGCATAATGCGGGTAGACCCGCGACTAGGTGGACCGATGACCTGGTGAAGGTCACGGGTAATTGGTGGATGCAGGCAGCCCATAGCCGCTCGATGTGGCGATCATTGGAGGAGGCCTATGTTCAGTAGTGGATGTCTGTGGGCTGATGTAATGATGACTTTATTGAGTAAGAACCAACTAAGGGATGTATTAAGATAATGGGTAGCAGAGTTATCCTGTTATAACTTTTACACTTTAGAACCTTATAAAAAGGTGGCGTCGTGATTCGCCACTTGACACGTATCTTTACCTGCGGGGGCGAAATGTGGGCTCCGGATAGCCACTTTGCTACGTTAAACGATCGTAACAGGTGGAAAGAAGTGGTCTCTGCCTACTTCAATGGGAAAGCGGCGTGATTGTATTTGACTGGAATACGCTTCACGTCACAACAGGGTGTGAAAAATTGGCTCGCTTCATTCTTGCCATCAAAAGATGAACGCTTCTTCCGCGACGGAATTCATAAATTACCAGAAAGATGGGGAAAAGTTAGTGGCTAGCGATGGACAATGACAATATTTTGATTAAAAGTTAGTGGCTAGCGAAGGACAATGACAATATTTTGAATAAAAGTTAGTGGCTAGCGATGGACAATGACAATATTTTGATTAAAAGTTAGTGGCTAGCGATGGACAATGACAATATTTTGATTAAAAGTAGTGGCTAGCGATGGCAATATTTTGATTAATGTATTAATTCATTTTATCATTCAAATATTAGCGTATTTTAAGCAAAAAACGGGCCGAATTAAGTTGTACACCTAATATGTATGTATGTAGTATGTACTATGGTATCCGCCTACCCTTATGGGATATCAATGTGAGTGTATTTATGTATCTAAATTACAATCTACTGCGATATCCAAGACGCCTGCTAAGCGTCGAGATTATGGCAAATCCTTACTTTTTAAGGGGGAGGCACACGTACTTAGGCGGACTGACGATGGTGCATGTATTATATTTTATTTTATTCTATATTTATTGTATTTTTTTGAGCTTTAGGAAAAGTTTCAATAAACAAAAAAAAATATTTTTTTTTACTTCGAACACAGTCCAAAATGTTAACTATAGCATAGTGGAAATCTCCAGGACATAGTATATTCCCTACACGACATCTTGCAGTAAATATTTTTCCATGGAAAAAAATTGTTTCACCACTAAATTGTACTATAACCCGCATAATTCTATATTGTTCAATCGATCGTCATGGAAATTGAAATGCTCAAGTATTATCTGAATACGGAGAATATTTTCGCGCCATCCATTTAGCTACAACTCGTCACTAGATGTCGCTACGCGTGCAAAGCCGCGAGTAACTGCTAGTCGTGTATAAAGTATCAAATAAATTGAAAGCTCCACTTGCCTAATTGATTAACTCCACTTTCTGAATTTTATTTAATTTAAATGTCAAAGCTCCTAAAGATTGACTCCTGTTTTTTTTCAAAACTAACTTCCTTAATCTAAAATTGTTAAATGTCAAATTTTCAAACAAACTACTCAGATCAAATAATTAAGGGCTTCTAAAACCGAATCCCTCAATGTTTGTTTGTTTCTTTGTTTGTTCGGGCTTCACGCAAAAACCAGCGGGTAGATTTTGATTAAACTATTACAGTCTTAAAGTTACTATTCCGGCTTAATCAATGCGGCATGTTTCATTATAATCGGTCCAGTAGGATAACAGATACAGGCTTGATCCCTGTTTTAGTAGTAGCCGCTTAGGTATAAGAGGTCAAGTAAAAGTCGTTAAAGTTTTTAATATAAATCTATGGTTGTGTCGGGATTTCCTATGTTGCAGAAAACCGACATTTACGCGGGCCGAGCCGCAGGCAAAAGCTAGTAACTAATAAGTATTAACACGTTTTTAGCCATTGTATAATAAATAAATATACCTAGTCAAGTCATAAGTTCTGTTACAAATAAAAATGCATATATTTTGTATGAGGGGTAATCTTAATAATACTTATACGTACATATTTATTGAAGTCTCAGCAAAAAAATTAAAAATAATTCTATTCGTAATGGCCACCTTTGCTTTTAATATAGGCCTTTAATCTGTCTGGCCATGAATCTATAAATTTACGCACTGTTTTCATGGGAAATTTAGCCACTGCTTGCTCCAGATTTCTTAAGAGACTTAATGTCGGCGTGGCGTTTAGAGCAGGCCATATTCTCTAAAACTGACCATAGTTTGTAGTCTAAGGGGTTCAGATCTGGACTAGATGAGGGCCAGTCTTCAGCTCTTATAAGGTTCGGAATGTTAGATTCGAGCCAAGTTTGTGTAGTTCTTGCCTTGTGATCAGGTGCAGTACTGCTGAAAGTCCACGGTACATTTCCAAAAAGCGTAAGGCTGAGAGGTTTCACAACACGATCCAAGACGTTCTCTTGACACATTTTAGCTGAAATCTTTACTCGTTTTTCAAAAAATATGAAGCTTTGTGACTCCTTGATAAGACACCCTCCACCAAAATACAACTGACGCAGGATGATGACCCTGTTGTACCTTTCCGACCACTTGCACAGCTTCTTTACAACTGTGAGCGTACACTTTTGTCATTTTGCTTGTAGTAGTGTTCCCCAACCGTGAAAATCTTTTTATCAATAAAAAGGATTTTTATGTGCCTTTCACCTGCGTATCGGGACAGAAGGCGTTTTGATCGATCCAATCTCTTTAACTGTTGGGATTGATTTAGGGCATGCCCTGTATCTGTATTATATCGACGGTAATCAACGAGCTTCATGTCTTAGGTATACGCGACCATGCCACCGTAAGTACTAGGAGGTTACGGAGAAAACTTCTTGAAACGAGCTCAAGATGAGCATAAAATTGGAAAGGGGCACCGATGACGTTCTATTAAGAGATCTCGGAGCCCCTCACGGTGTTGAAGAGGCCACCGGGGGATTTTTTAGTGAGGTCCAGTCCCACGTACCCCAGTCTTTGCCCACAGATGACTGGGAATCTTTTTAAGATTTTTTCCCCGCGTCACAAAAAAAGGTGTACGCGACAGAGTCCTAGCGAATATTTAT
This sequence comes from Thaumetopoea pityocampa, assembly GCA_017165845.1. Taxonomy (NCBI): domain Eukaryota; kingdom Metazoa; phylum Arthropoda; class Insecta; order Lepidoptera; family Notodontidae; genus Thaumetopoea; species Thaumetopoea pityocampa. The sequence continues at coordinate 12,330 of WUAW01027862.1, read as the reverse complement.
TTCTTGCGATAAGATTTTTTTCTTAATGAGGTTTCAGCGAATTCTGGCTTTGACAGCATTAACAGCATTTATAGTTTTAACAGCATGCGAATAAATGAAAGTATTAATTTTAAAAAATGTTATCATTATAATTTAATAAATAACAATGAATATTTTTAACAGTGAACGGAACTTATTAGCAGTTATAATATTTTATAGAGAGGTGTGTTCCGTTTATGATCCGAGTCACGTCTCTAGCCAGCGCGCTGCCAATCGATATCCTTTGAATAAATAACCTCACCGATGTTTGTTAGTTCGTACGGAACTTCCACCGGGGCCCTGTGTTAAACGCGATTGGATATCCTCCCGCAATCTGTTTTATAACATTATGGTGGCTGTTACGTTGTGTTTGTTTATGTTTTATTTATCTATCTAATCAATCTTCTTCTTCTTTTTTATACCACGATGTTTAAGCTTGTTTGCCACAAACAAGCTTACGGCCCGCCTGATGATAAGCGGTTACCGCAGTCTATGGACGTTTACAACATCAGGAATATCCCACGCGCGTTGCCGACCCTTCAAAAATTTACTCACTCCCCTCTTGAACAACTCCATACTGTAATCTTTCGGGAAAACCTCAGCAAAGAGCTCATTCCATAATCGGAGCGTTCACGGGAGGAAATTCCTCTGAAACCGCACTGTACGCGACCGTTGAGGTTCCAATGTGTGAGGATGAACTCCCTACCGATGTTGAGCGGAACGATGGTAGAAAGTGGCTGTGGTCATCATGTTAAACAACTCCTCGGAACACAACCCATTATACAAGCGGTAGAACACACATAAGGAGGCGAAATCTCTCCTTAAACTTAAATGGTCGATATCGCTTGTGAGTTTGGGGCCACCAACGATTCTCATAGCTTGTCTTTGAGTCGAGTCAAAAGGTCCAGTTGTAGTAAGTTGGTATCCAGGTACACCTGCCCAGAGATGACAGCAGTACTCCATGTGGGGCCGGACTTGCGTTTTATATAATAGCAGTCTTTGCCCTGTTACTTGTTCATACAAAGCTCGTGATTGATAAGTAGTGAAGTAGCACTTTTGGAATAGATGTGATAAAAATTAATATTTATGTGACTGAGGAAGAAAATTAATTTTCTTTAAATTATTCTACAATGGTGTTCTAACCGAACTTAACTAAATTTAGACTCTCCATCTTTTTCTAAAGTAGATAGCAAATAATTTTAGCGACTACCAATGTACATTTCTATCAAAAGGTCAAAAAATGTTGCGTGTTTGCGTATCTTTAGCCGGCATGTTCCGAAGTCACGTCTAAATTTCTTAATTTTGACATATCTAAACGAAACTGACGGCATCAAAATTGTAGCTATTATTATATTTCCTTTAGGCATTAAAAATAGATAGTGAGGGTCTAAATTTGGTTATGTTCTCTTACAGCAGAATTACCACTAACATTGTTCGATCGACTCCAAATAATTTTCGTTATGGCATTTCGTTTTGGATAATGAAATTTTTAATCTTGTTTGAAAATTTTAAAACATTGATGAAGTGGAACGTGAAAATCGTGTTCTTTTAATTGGAAAGTTTAATAGAACTTAATACGAATTCTGAGAAAGTTGGGCCCTTCCAAGAATATCATTGGTATTGTAATTTTAAGCGCTGAGATAATTAGCATCTATTCAGTTTGATTCTTCAGCCTGTAAAAGCCGACTGCTAGACTTAAGCCTGTCTTATTTATTAATGGGGGTATTATTATTATTATATTTAGGGGTATATTGATAGTTTTATCAGCATTGCCACTATTCGCAGCCTCTTTCTATCTGCTGCTGAATATCTTTCTTTATAATTGCCAAATTTAATGTTGGCCATTTGCCAAGAGATTACGAGTACAACAGGTTGAATATTTTTGATCACGTTCCAAGCTCATCCACGTATGCCTTCATGCAAAAATCAGCGGGTCACTTTTGGTCAAACTATTACAGTCTTAAAAGTACTATTTCGACTTAAATACCGCGGCATGATTCATCAAACAGCTTAATACCCGTTTTAGTAACCGACATAAGGTACAAAGTTCATGTAAAAGTGGTTCTTAGGCTAAAAAGCCTCGAATGGATAAAAATATGAATTTATATAAAAATATGTATTTATATAAAAATATAAATACCATTCGAGATTTCCCATGTAGCAAAAAATCGATATTCCTTAAATTTGTTAAAAACTGCCTGATACCAACATTTTCCGTAATTCACAACAAAATTGTTTGGATGGTAAATCTACCATCCATCGCGGCGACATATTATAAATAGCCATACACACGCAATTATTTTTGGATAACTCTACCCTCGGTACAGGCATTTTCATTGGCAACTGTGTGATTTTCCTTTTAGTAGTGTTATCATTTAGCTCAAAAAGGGATGAGTTCACAAATTTAGCGATTTCGTATATGTAAAGGAACAGTCAAGAGGTTTTCTGATTTGGACACCTGTCTGAAGAAAATATGTTATACTAGCTTTTGCCCGCGGCTCCGCCCGCGTGAATGTCAGTTTTCCGCTGCATGGTAAATCCCGACACAATCATCAATTTACATAAAAAGTTTAAGAACCATTTTTACTTGAACTCTCTTACCTTAAAGGCGGCTACTAAAACAGGGATCGAGCCGTATCTTCAATTCTACTAGACCGATTTTGATAAAACATGCCGCAGTATTTAATTCGGAATAATACTTTTAAGAATGCAGTGGTTTAACCAAAATCTAACTGTTGGTTTTTGCGTGAAGCTCGAACAAACAAACATCGATGGATTTGGTTTCAGAAGCCCTTAACTAGTCGGTCTAAGTAGTATGTTTTTAAATATTTTTGATACATACACTCACGCCAATATCCCATAAGGGTAGGCAAAGACTATGGTATATACTATATACATACAGTCCCGCCTCTTTCTCATTGGGGTAAGCAGAGAATACTAATATTTTTGAATTTTGAAAATTTGACATTTAACTATTTTATAATACTATAAATAAATGTTTGTAAGAAAATATGTTTCAAGTTAAGCTTGCCATTGTACATTTATTTTTATATTGTTTAATAACTGTATTTTGTTTATATACACGTATGTATATATTAAAGATATATATTATTATACATATTGCTGGTTGTTTATAGCGGACAAATATATAAAAAAAAGTTTCCAGAGTCTAAAGATAAAACATACAATTGATAAAGAGAAAGAAATGTACAATAAAGATGTGAAAACCACTGACACATCACTAAAAGGATACTCCGCGTGTTTCCGAGCATTGGACGGATTTATTGAAATCCTTTGGTTTGGATGTCTTATCCAGGATTTTTTGCTAGCTTACGGCCGCGCATAACTAAACATTATGTCGGAAGATAAACTTATACCTACATATGTATGTTGTGAATGGCTACCGTACGTAGGATGTAGTTCCCAAAGTAGTCCAGGTGGACCCCTAGGGGTCCACGGGAGACGTAACGAGGGTCTACGGTGGCGTACGCGAATTTCCATAGTTAAATCTAATATTCACATTTTTTGTCGAGTTTTGGGAATATGGTAGAAATATAGCTGCAGGGGGTCCACCGGAACCATCTAAATTTTGAAAGTGGTCTATGAGAAAAAAAAGTCTGGGAACCTCTGATGTAGATAGAACGATCAAGGATTGCCGAGTTAGTTATAACTATATTCTATAAATAATGATAATAACCTGGACACTTTTCACACACATTGATCTAGTCCCAAACTAGGATTCCCTGTATCTTGGGTACTAGACAACGTTATACATACTTACATAGATAAATACTATGCATAAATGGATAAATACGTCCATGACTCTAATATAAACATTTGCGCTCATCTCACAATGTTTGTCCCTACCAGGATTCGAACCCGAGACTCATTGGCACAGAATGCAGGATCACTGCCTGTTATACCATTCCTTCGTCGCCTAAATAGAACAGATTTCTTATTAAAAAATATAATACATAATTTTGATTCGAGATACAAGACAGTGCGCATCATTAAATATAATCTATAACCTTTTAATTACCACAGTGAACAAATTTTTCTTCCCCCTAGCACTATTGATGTAAGTGGAACAATCTGAGACATCAATCAATTACGTAACATCAACATGTATCAATTACGTAACAACATAAATCAATCAATTACGTAACACGTGATAGCGATTATTTCAGAATTATTGATTAAAATTTGTAGTTTTCATGTCCCGACTTTTCTATTCTCTTCAACCCAGCCACTGCTTGTTACTTAAAAGACGATTTATTTCCTCTATGAATCACATATACGACGCTTGATGGTCGTCAGAGAATTTGAGTCTTAAGAGGCGGCTTATTCCACAGAATGCTAGTCATTTATCAAAGCGGTTAAACTCTGAAACGATTTACCGTTGCCGATAAAGGTTGCTGAGTCAGCAATTGAATTTAAAAAACTGTTAAAAAAAAAATTACCTGAGTATGAGAGCACTGAACTTAAAAAATTTATTGCACTTTCTTATTGAATCTATTATTATTATTTAGTTCGTTTGTGTAAGTATATATTATGTAAATATTAGGGTATTTTTATAATATTATATCATTTTAAATAAATAGACACAGTACAATTGCACCACCATATCTAGTTATGAATTCCATCCATCCAAAGGTTGTGTGGAAAAGATCGCATATTGCGGTCAGAACGCCCAATGTACTTGAATGTATTTAAAAGAAACATGTGCAGACAGGTGCCATTAGATAATAAACCAGAGGGCGCGAGCAGTTTGTCCATAGACAAACACTGGACTACACCTGAATAACGGATTAACACCTAACAGTAAATATATTGCTCATCCAATAGAACAATGACATAATTAAATTTTTGCAATTTATCAGAAGTGTTTCAGTTTAAAATTGGATTATACCCATTTTGTAAATCATATCAATTATCATGATTTTTCATAATTTATTTATAGATTAATATTAATCATTTGAGCATTCTCGAAAAAAATCCATATTAAACAACAAATCATCCAAATTAAACACAAAATAAAGTTTTAACTTTTTTGCAATTACGTCATTATTCTATTGGATGAGCGATATTCTATTAGCTTTTTCGGCCGCGGCTCCGCCCCCATGAAGGTCGCTTTTCCGCTACATGAAAAATCCCGACACAATCATAGATTTATATAAAAAGCCTTAGAACCACTTTTTACTTGACTTCTCGTACCTTAATGACGGTTACTAAAACAGGGATCAAGCTGTATCTTCAATTCTACTGGACCGATTTTGATGAAGCATGCCGCAGTATTTAAGTCGGAATAGTACCTTTAAGACTTTAACAGTTTAACCAAAATCTACCCGTTGATTTTTACGTGAAGCCCGAACAAACAATCAAACTAACATCGACGGATTTGGTTTCATAACAATTGCCGGTCTTCTGTCTTGTGAAGAAATGAAAATCAATCTGTTCATATGTTTTAAGTTCCTCTCAACCTAGAATCTACTGTCTTCACTCACTTTTTTTTGTAGAGATGTTTGAAGTCAATTTTTTCACTTTTCTGTACAATTTTTCAAATATTTTCTATCATACTACACGCCTTGTCCTGACAATCACAAATACAACAAAAAAATAATTAACCAAATAGCTGCAGCCGCTTTAAAGTGATGCGCGGACAATCATTTCTGGCAATTAGTTTTTATTTATATAGATTTGTTTCACACTAATATACAAAATTGAATATATTATATAATATTAATTAAAAAAATACATAAAAGTGCCATTTTCTAGTTTAGTAAATTAATTTGTTTCTTCTTTCTTCTTCTGTTAATTCTGTTTGCTATGTTTTACAGCATAAGTAAATTAATTTTATTACAAGGTATGTTTGTAAAATAATAAAAGTTAAAACTACATAGTCGGACTTTAGACACCAATAAACTTTTCACGAACGATCGGGTCGTTGTATGTATTAATTTAGTCTTTTCATTAATACAATTAAGATTAAAATGAGTTCGAACCAACTCACATTGAAAAATACCTATATATACATTAATACTACTGTCTCTTCTTACTTCCGAGATAGTAGTATCCTATACCCTGTAGTCCTTTTCCTAAATTCCATATTCCTTGTTCAATACACCTNNATTTTTTCCTTTCCTCTCCATTAAGCCGTGGGTACGCAATGGGGAACTTTAATTACTTTTGAACCTCATAAAATGGCGGCGTCGTGGTTCACCACCGGACACGTCTCGTTGCCCACGGGGGCGAACTGTGGGCTACGGATATCCACTTTGCTACATTAAACTATCGTAGCAGGTGGAAAGAAGTGGTCTCTGCTTACCCCATTGGGAAAGAGACATGACTGTATGTATGTAGTATATACTATAGTCTTTGTCTACCCTTATGGGATATTGGCGTGAGTGTATGTATGTATGTATCTACATTAATTATAATAGCGTATGTTTTACGGAAAAAAATCGAATATTAATACTTAATTAAAAACATATGTCTTTATTTGAACACCCATTTATTTTGGATAATTCCCTAGAGTGCTATTAGTTTAATTAGCGCAATTACTTTTCAAGTTATCTAAGCAATTACTTATAAACTATAATTAATACATACATACATACAAACACTCACGCCGTATATCCCATAAGGGTAGGCAGAGACCATAGTACATACTACATACATACATACAGTCACGCCTCTTTCCCATTGGGGTATATAATTAATAAAACTATAATTAATGCCAATGATAAAGATATTTTGAAGGATTTTCATACTGCGTTGTAGTGCGTGCGATATTTTATAGTATGAGTGAAGCAAAGGGAGAAATTATTTAATACCATTTAATTAAATTGTAGTCAATTTAGATTTGAATCTAATTAATAAAACAACATATAATGAAAAAAAATTATGACCTTGATACGTTTCTGTATATACTAAGAAACGAAAAAGTTTAACTATCTAAGAACCTTAATTTAATTATAAAAAATCGAAATAGCAGAGAGAGTTTTCTGTTTTTTCCTCTCCTATGACTTAGCTTTTTTTTTTAATTTCAATAACAGTATTAGTAATGTGACTCGAATCTTTTGAGAATATCGATAAAATTTAGCAGCTTCGTAAGAAGCCCAATAATTATTATGCAGACGGATATGAGGAGAAATAGTGTCCGACGCAAGAAAATTATTGAAAATTCTACTTTAGATCATCACCATCAGGAAGTCCACTGCTGGGCATGCGCCTACACCTTAAATGAAAGTATTTGCCATAATCTCCACGTTTGGCAGGCGTCTTCGAAATTGAAATAGATTTTATTGAATAACAGGATATGGCATTGGTGGTGTAGTGGTTTTAGACACGGCTTACGATCGAAGGGTCGTGGGTTCGATCCCGATCCCGTACCACTGAGTTATTATTTGTAATTCATGTACGGTCTGTATTGTAGACACGAATGTACTCAACGGAGAAGGAAAACTTCGTAAGGAATTCTGCATGCTCACATGAATGTGTGAAGTCTACCAACTGAATTGAGTTGGAATAGTACTTTTAACACTGCAATAGTGTTACTAAATGATACCTATTGGTTTTGCATGAAACTCAAACAAACAAACAAATAGATACAAAGAAATAGATGGTTTCGGTTCCAGAAGCCCTTAGTTAGTCGATCTGAGTTAGATTTTTTTAAGTATCTTAGAGAAAATGATGTTTTATAATTTTATAACAGTATAGATATAAGACAGATACATCAGATAAAAAATCTTCTGGCTGAAACGCAGTCTTAACTCGGCCATTAAAACACTTTTTATATACGCTATCTTAAGAATATCTAAAGAAACGGGACGAGCCTTAAAGTAATTAATCTCAAAGACGATCAGCGAGTTGCGACACGGTAGAATAATCCGGAAAAGACAGCAGGAAATTGGGGAAAACTAAGGAACGGTTAAATATGAAACGTATAATTGTGTTAATTGGCTGTACAATTTGTTAATTAAGTTTTTTCAGTTAAAAAGAACCATGGTTCATCATCATTATATTATAGCCCACAGACGTCCACTGCTGAACATAGACCTCGCCAATCGAATTCCAGCGCGACCGGTCCATAGCCACCTGCATCCAGCGAGACACAGCGATCCTCACCAGGTC
>WUAW01027856.1:3481-19958 GCA_017165845.1 Thaumetopoea pityocampa | reverse complement strand
GGGGATCGAACCCGCGACCTCGTGAATGGCAGACGGCATCACTACCGACACGCCACGAGGCCCGTCAAAGGTAACGTTTCTAAAAGTAACCAGACGTTAGTTTTTAGAAAGGAAAAAATGTTACTATGTACTTGTGCGGCACACGTTTCGGGTGCGGGGAATGTGAAGCTGGGGACTTGCGCGAGCGCCGGGCGGCGCTGTACCACACCGCCGCCCGTGGGTACGCCCCGCGCCACCGATGCGTTGCGGGCCTTACGAATACGACATTGTTTCTTGGAAGGTGTCATGCGTAGAAGCTCGTTTACGAGTACGCGACAGAAGGTGAGGCGCAGCACTCTCGAGACCGTCGCGTGTGCAGGGGATTCGGGCGCGCATCATAATGATTAATAATTTCCGAAGGACTAGAATAACTTTGCCAAAGCCGCCCGGCGAGCGACGCGGACCGACCCGCGCTGAATTACAATATTCGATTTTCCACGAGTTGAGTTCGGCGACATTAAAACGCTAAGGTACGACATGCCGCCCGGGCCCTGAGTGATGGGGCGCGAGGGACGCGCGCAGCCGTGCGCGCACCGCCGGCGGTGCACCCCGGCCAAATGGACCGTGCCGCTACACCACCACCTCAAATTGTCCAATTTGAAAGTACGTTCGGGTCGTGACGCGGGTCGACCCACGCGATCGCACGAATAAATTTGGGAGGCTTTCTACGTTTTTCTGTTTAAAAGATAGCATCGCATTAACGAGCCGGGCACCGGCGGCGTGGCCGGTTTCTATTTAAAGTGGGGTGAGGGCGGGCGGCGCGCGCGGGGCGGCAGTAAATCGGCGGGTGAGTTACTGGCGCGAGTGCACTCGGCCGTCCCCCGGGACCCGCCGGCTCCGCGCCATAAATCGTCCCCATTTGGCTAACCCGCGAATCAAAGAAAGGTAATTCACAATGTTTAAATCCAATTTGAGAGCCGCGAGGGCGCGCGCCCTCCGCGCCCTCAGGGTTATTGTATTCTAACAGCCTATTAATACACCGCAAGTGTCCGCTTTTAAGACGCTCAAAGGAGAGGCCGAAAGGTCACGCAGCCCTCCTGTCCTCCGGTATTAATGACGTGCGGAGCGGGACCACATTCCTGATGGAATTTGGACGGAGCCCATCGACAGCGGTCGTCCGCGTCGAGGTGGATGTTGAGCGCCGCGCGCATCACGCGACCGTGCCACGGGGCAGGTAGCGGTGCGCGAAGTGCTGCCGCATTACGACTCGCGCAGTCATGACTGAACGAAGAAACAATGGAGACGAACACGAGTTCTGAACGGTCGAACAGAGACGATACAGAAGAGGACGATGGACTGATCGAAGGAATCTCAGAGTTCACTACTCAGTGAACTCTGAGATACTCACCTACTACTCACCTACCTACATACCTACCGATGTGCGATACCGATGTGCGTAGGTGAGTACCTAGGTACTCACCTACGCACATCGGTTATACACTACAATATAACGAGTGATATTAGGTAAGACCTAAGTTATTGTAAAACGTTTTAAATTCATATATTAAAAATGTCTACGTAACGGATAAGAGAGATGCCCCACAATAGCCGCAACCGACCATCGGACGACCCTGACCACGGCCACTCTGGCAGGAGAGTACGACTAAGAAGACAATGAACTGTTCACAGACCCGTCGACACGGTCGGATACTACAGACTGGACTACTATAACACGTATTTTTTTTTACCATATTTAAGCTACTATTTGGCTACACTCCCACCTGATAGTAGGTGGCGACGTAACCTGAGATGGTAAAACGTACTAGCTTAATAAAAACCTATTCACTCATGTCTTAAAGACACCTGCATTGTGATTACAATGCAGGTGTCTTTAAGGACGGCAATACTGACGCGGGAAGACTGTTCCGGTCTTTGGCTGCACGTACTATGAACGTGGAAGCAAATCGCTGCGTACGGGTGGCAGGGATGTCTACGAAGTAGGGGTGATAGCGCGCCGTGCGCCTAGTAGTCAGATAGGGAAAGGGGGATGCAGGAATTAAATCATGTAATTCTTGCGCACACTCCAAAATACTTCCTGTGGAAAGCTAAAAGGCTGGCTGCCCTGCGCCTGCACTCAAGGTATTGTACCGGGGAAGGATCATCAATAAGCCTCGCCGCACGGTTCTCCACAGCGCCCAAGGCGGCTAGGTGGTTTCCTAGCTTCAGCCCATATGTTCGGCAGCAATACTCAGCAGCACACACACGCACAAACATATGCACAAACTAAGCACCTAAAGTAAGCACCGAGTTATGTAATCGTAGTTCAAGTAAGTTTAACGTGGACCGAGGAGCAGCGGAGTCCGACGCGGGCGCGTTGGGGCCGGGTCGCCTAACACGGAGAGCCGTGTAGGGTGAATGTTGTGTAATAATTATTAACGAATAAACGCTTTATGATTTATTTTTCATTTTGATATATTAAATATATTAAAATATATTACGTGTAAGTTGTTCATTTAATAGATGATAAATATTGAATAGTTTGTACGTAACAATATCAGTTGAGAATACTTTCTTATGTGTATCTATATTTCTTATTTCCGTTCTCACTTTATAGAGCGTAAATTTCAGTAGTCGGCTTTTAATTTTTGAATTTACTTTTCTAAAATTATTTTGGCGTTACAATTTCGTGATAAAGTATTTGCGGAGCCGCTTCATATTTTTTGTTTAGTTTTTATTGTTTATTGTCATTTGTTCCACACGTTTTGTTTGTATGTGTATAATTCCGACGCGTGTACCGTTACTCCGTAATGACTCACGTATTTATTACACGTGTATTTCGGGTTAATTTGGAGGGAAATACGTTCGGCTCACATCTGCGGCGTGATTTTAGAAATTATGCCCAATGATCGGGTGCGTGCGAGTAAAGCCGCAAGCAACAGCCAACAATGTTGACTGCACGGATGGCGCAGTGGTTTAAGCGTCCACTGCGCTGTCGCGTGTTGTGGGTTCGATCCCCACACGAGACAACTACTTTGTGTAATCCACAAATTGTTGTTCCGAGTCTGGGTGTTCGGTGTTCCCGTTATTTGTATGTTTGTAAAGTCCCCGCGACACAGGAATTAATCCTAATGCGGGAGATTTTTAAAGAAAAATAAAATATATGTATATTTGAAATGTGCGAATTAAATCCTTTCATTTGATACCCAACACGACATTATATTATAAAACAAATTATTTCATAACTTTATGACCTCTAAAAGGCGCCATATTCGATTTAATATAACGTCACGTGACCTATATTCAACAGACTATCGTGACGCTTTCAACGATACCACATTTGTTAAATTATGATAAGGTAGAAGTTATGAGGAAATAGATGAACATATGTATATATGTACATACAGATAAAAATCATAACCCTCCTTTTTGCTTCGGTGTAGTCGGGTAAAACCTGTATGTGCTAACTTATTATTACTGTTTTACAACAATCACACGCAGTTCACCAAGGTATTACTAAACACGTCGCTTCAGTGCGCGCCGAACCGACGGACAGCGCGACCGGCTCTGTGGCTGAACTGACCGAGGAGTGACCGGCTCTGTGGCTGAACTGACCGAGGAGTGACCGGCTCTGTGGCTGAGCTGACCGAGGAGTGACCGGCGACGGGTTATGACTCTTAAAGGCATATAATGCTGACGAGTACTTTGTACGGAAGCAGTGGTGGAAACGGCAAGTCAGCACCACGTGTGTAGGGACGTGACAGACCCTTATAATAATTATGAAAAATAAAACAAGAACATAATTATTTCAGTGGCGCGAGCTCGGCCCGGGACTGATGTTTAGTAAATAGGTAGGTATGACGTCACGGGTGGACCTCGTCAGAACACCGTCGGCAGTTATGCCGAGCGGAACTACGGGTTTCAACTAGTGTAATATTAAAGAGACGAATCGAGTTACCATATATTAGCTGATCATAAGGTAATTATAGGTTTAAAGACAGCACTCGTGACGTGACCCGGGCGGTGCCGCCAAAACGTAACATTCATCGGACGACTGAATTTTATATTAAATTCTCCTATACAACCTATTTACACACTACTGCATACCGGAATGAAATGCACCATTCACAGAATGTAACTGTGTTTGTATTGTAACTGTACACACTCTCGTTCGCCTGATGAAGTATTTGAATTTGATATCGGCTCTTATGTCTCTCGTGGGATTGTACGGGGAAACGAAAGACGCCACCGACTGAGGGCCTCATAAAGGGCTTAAGGTCGCGCGGCGAGCAATGGAAAGCGTGCTACAGTGAGCGCATCTCTCGGGAGTCACCTGACTTGGGCGGCCGTGAACTTTATGGATAGATGCTATCGGTGCAAGACACGTGTGTGCCTGTAAGCGTAGGACCTAAGTACTGAGCGTGCTGTAACACTGAACATCAAGAACAAACGTGGACTGATACATCCCCTCGGTTAATTCAGACACGACAGAAAGGACTGCGCTCGGAGTGTCCTTCCGAGATAGGATTCGCAAAGGGATACTGCGCAGGAGACAAAGCTCAAAGCTGAATTGGTGGTGAATGGGACACATAGCTCGTAGAGCTGATGGATATTGGAGTTGTGATCCTGAATTGGAAAATTGACCGATGACCTAGTAAAGGTCGTGGACAATCGGTGGATGCGGGTAACTCGTGGTGGCTCGGTGTGGCGATCATTAAAGGAGACTTATGGTCCAACAGTGAGCGTCTGTGGGGTAATTTGTTTATGATTATGATATTAATTATTATGTTTCTCTTGAACCGAACTAAGGAGTAAAAAGGTGTGTCAGTAAATGGAGTTCACGTAGAGTTAGACTGTTCCACATCCGGCGCTAGACTTTTTCTCCCGCCCGCAGCCGCGCCTACCCCACAGGGGCCCGGGGTACAAGCCTGCGGGTGCCGGCCCGATGGAACCACTGAACACTGCCATCGTCGTTACACATAATCATGAAAAAAGCATTGTGACGTTTTGCGCCGCCGCCGCCCCCCCCCCCCCCGCTACTTTTGTAAATGTGAAAATGTACTTGTTGGTTTATGCTTCTATCGCGGGTCAGTTGAGCAAAGGGGTCGACGTATTTTAACATGGTTTAGAGAAGAGTTCGACGCAGGCTCCGGTTGATCTCGATTATAAAATTGTTAAATGTCGAAATTTGTAAATGAAAAATATTAAAAAAAATCTACCCAGATTGAATAATAAGGGCTTCTGGAACTAAATCCGTCGACGTTTGTTGGATTGTTCGAGTTTCATGCTGAAATCAGCGCGTAGATTTTGGTCAAATAGTTACAGTCTTAAAGACACTATTCCGACTTAAATACTGCGGCATGTTTCATCAAAATCCAACCAGTAGAATTGAAGATACAGCTTGATCCCTGTTTTAGTAGTCGCCAGTAAGGTACGAGAGCTCAAGTACGCGTAGAATTGGTTCTAAGGCTTTTTATTATAAATCTGTGATTGTTTCGGGATTTCTCATGTAGCGAAGAATGGACATACATGGGCGGAGTCGCGGACAAAAGCCAGTTCATAATATCACTACATCGCAATAGTACAAGCGCACGACGGCTTTTCTTATTTATTCATAATGATAAATTAATAAATTAATTGTTAATAAAATGATAGACATCCTCCATCAGGATATTCACGCAAGAGATTATAATAAATGAGCAACACTAAGTGCATTAATCAGTACTTTGTAACGTACGGTGCGCCCGGGCACCCCAGCCTCCACAGTATTACCGTACTTCAAACCAACGTCCGCGCGTGACGATCACCGAGCACACGCCGCGTGCTGTAACCGCACCGTGCTCGCCGCGCATTGTAACCGCACCGTGCTCGCCGCGCATTGTAACCGCACCGTGCTCGCCGCGCATTGTAACCGCACCGTGCTCGGCGCGCACTGCACCTGGCCGACGACGACGCGCCGCGACTTGGTGCGCGGCACACCCCAGGTGCGCTAGGTAAACCTTTACGGAGAAGGAAAACTTCGCAAGGAAACCTGCACGCCCGCATCGGTGTGTGAATTCTATCAACCCGCACTAGGCCAGCGCGGTAGACTACGGCCTAATCCTCCTCCTGATCAGGAGAGGTCCGTGCCCCTGTAGTGGGGATGATATGGACTGGTGATGATTTAGAATGGATGATATTAACGTGGAAAAATTTATAAACCAACTAATTCAAGTAGTTCGTAGAAACATTCACGGGACATTTATTTATTTATTTATTTACGCTTCATACATTAATGGCACACGGACGGACTTAATACCTGGGGCACTTTCTACCAGTCGACCTTTAGCTGGCGCTGACATTCTTAGGTAATTGAAAAATTTGCTTGGATCTTCTTTTAACCTAGGGTACGATTGTGATAATCACCAGAGCGACATGTTAATGAAAATATCGGCGATGCTCTTTTACGGCGGCGTCTTTTTTGTTTAATTTTATTCAACAACAGCACTAACAGTAATGTTTGTTCGCCCGAGTCCGTGACTGTTGCCAAATATAGACATCACCGACATACGAACCCACCGCAGTCCGATACGCTTTCAATTTCGACGGCCGGTGTCGGCGCGCCGCCGCCGTGCGCCGGGCCCGCTGCGGGACGTAGCGAGCGGCGCAGTGAACGTGCGCCAGCGCGCCGACACGAAACGTCTAACCTGAAAGAGCCCTAACGTCGCACACACCCTCACAAACCGGACACACAAAAACACGCACACAAACGTGCACATACACAAACATGCATACAACACGAACGCATGCACGNNNNCACACACACACACACACACACACACACACACACACACACACACACACACACACACACACACACACACACCGGCGTGCACGCACGCACGCACGCACTCACGCACGCACTCACGCACGCACGCACTTACGCACGCAGGCATGCACGCACGCACCTGATAATAAGTTATAAAAAATAATTATTGGTGTGACGCGCGTGAACTCTAGACAAAGCGGAGATAATGCGCACTTTTATCTAACGTTAAACGTGTTACATAGCCGTTACCACTCGGAAATTAATTATAAAGGATGGAACGGGGGGGGGGGGGAATTCGTTCGACGATAACACACGAAAACTACTAAAAATGAGGTAAATATTGTGCTCGACGCGTGACACGTGAAGTATACATTAATAAATAAACACGTGTGGCAGCAGTTGGCAGCAGCCTTGCACTGTGGCCGACTTTCATAGTGGGTGACAGAGTAGATCGATGTCTGAAGACAAAATAGTTTGTATTCAAATAAACTGTCCATGATTTGTGTAAATATTATACTTGGTCTAGCCAGAAATACGGTTACAATCTATGATAAAAAAGAACAATAATACGTTGAATTAAACAATATTAAGTTTGAATTTGGAACCTGTCATTCTTATATGAATATTCATTGTGTTTTCTCATTTTCGCGCCAATCTGTATTAAATATTATTGTGATATTAAAAAAACAATAATACATTAAATTAAACAATATTAAATTTGAATTTGGATCCTGTCATTCTTATATGAATATTCATTGTGTTTTCTTATTTTCGCGCCAATCTGTATTAAATATTATTGTGATATTAAAAAACAATAATACATTAAATTAAACAATATTAAATTTGAATTTGGAACCTGTCATTCTTATATGAATATTCATTGTGTTTTCTCATTTTCGCGCCAATCTGTATTAAATATTATTGTGATATTAAAAAAACAATAATACATTAAATTAAAGAATATTAAATTTGAATTTGGAACCTGTCGTTCTTATATGAATATTCACTGTGTTTTCTCATTTTCGCAGCAATCTGTATTAAATATTATTGGTGTTAGTGGAGTGTTTGTTTACCGAGCTATTGATAGGAACAATGTAATCTCCTCTGTTTATGACAGAAAAAGATCTGGCCGTCCACGTAGTATTTATACTAAAGAAGACGATCAATGCAGTGAATGAATAATTCGAAGAAATCCTGTCCGAAAGCAAAAGATTTTACCTCGGGACATGAATGTAGCACCTAGAACCGTGTCGCGTATTATAAAAGATGACTTAAGACTTGCAGCTTATAAGAGACGCATTGATCATTATTTAACCAATAATTTAAAAATGAATAGGGCGGTAACATCAAAACAACTTCATAATCGGTACGTAAAAGGAAAAATATATATACCGGCGAGAAAATTTTTATTATTGAGCAACATTGTAACAAGTCGAATGACCGAGTTTATGCTCAAAGCTCTATAAAAGCTTATAATAGTCAGCAGAGTGCAACGTGAGCATTATCCGATTTAAGTGACGGTTTGGTGGGGCGTTAGCTATGAATGAGTGACTGAGACATATTTTTGTGAAAGAGGTGTCAAAATATCGGCACGGGTATATCAAGATACGATTCTTGAGAAGGTGGAGGTTAAGCCTCTCAACAGCACCATGTTCCGTAACCAAGAATGCTCCTTTCAGCGGGACTCGGTGGGCTCGGTCCACACAAGCGTGGTTGGAAACAAACGTTTCTAACTTCATCAGAGCTGAAGACTGGCCGTTATCTAATCCAGATCTTAATCCGTTGGATTATGAATTATGGTCAGTTTTAGAGAGTATGGCATTCTCTAAACGCCATGATAATTTGGAGTCCCTAAAACAATCCATAAGATTGGCAGTGAAGAATTTTCCCATGGAGAAAATTCGTGTTTCAAGTGATAACTGGCCTCAACCATTAAAGGATTGTATTAAGGCCAGTAGAGATAATTTTGAATGAGCTTCATATTTTTTAATGCTATCATATTAATCTATAAACTAACGCACACTACAGTAATAACTGATTTATGCAATAATAAAAATTCCTTGTAACAATATTTATTGCAAGACTAAGTGTTTCGGGGTGGTATCAAACGCCGAAAAAATCGACTAAAATTATATACGACTGCTTTGCTTTACTTGTGTTGTTTTTTTTAATATAAATTGTTTATACAGTTCGATTTTGGAAGTTTTTACAGGCACTATTATATCCTCTAAAGATACAACAATAGCTAAAATATAAATTACTTACTAATCACGAGTCTCTACCACAGGAAACTACACTAGGAGCCCCATGAACCTAAAATTTGAGGGTTGAGTAATCAGAGTAGGTATCAGGTAACAAAGGACTTGTTTGAAAGTCCACCCGAGGATGATGCAGCGGGGTTCAGAAATTCCAAGCAAGTCCCTTGTTTTTGAAATTAGAGTCATGGGAATTTAAGGCAATAGTTTGAAGCAATGAAATGCCTGTCGTTATTAGAAAATCAACTCTCAAAGAGGAAATTATATTTTTTTTAAGGAAAAATATGTTCTGTTATCAAAATGTAATCATAAATTTTTTGTTAAAAAAAATATCAGCAGGTACAACAACAATGTGTCGTCCATACGCACTGATTTAAATTAATGAAATGTAATTATGTTTATGTTAAATAACTTTTATGTACCTATGTATGTTATGAATTTTCAAATTTTATATGTACTAAAATTAACTACTATATTTTAATGTAATTAATATGATAAAATATATATAACAATGATCATACGAGTACATAATTATACGATCGTGCCCCAGAAGGAGTGGTCAGAGAGAGGTCACGTCGACCGTGGTATAAGGTACATGGCTCTTCGGTTCCCGTGAGCGTCACCACTGTGGTGTGCGCGGCGCGCACAGCGCGGCACGCTCGCCGCGCGCGGCCGCGGCCCGCCGTCCGCCGCCCGCCGCCCGCCGGGCCGTGAATGGGCCCCGCGCGGCCGCCCGCCCGCCAGACGCAACAGATCGATGTCGTCAACAAAAGCAACTCCGTGTTCAGATAAAGGATAAGGCAGCGTTTGGCGGGGGGTCATTGACCGCGGGTGGTTAATTGCGTGCCTCCCCCGCCCCCTACACCCGCCCGCAGAGACGATCTCGCGGGTCACGCAGACCTTCGGTCATGACGTCTCGCTGCGAGAACATTTGGCCTATATAGGAGCATCGATCGGCCGCGTAAGGGGCCCAAGTTCACTAGCCACGTGCGCGCGGCTCGGCTTGCACGCTGTGGGACCGCCGCCGCCGCCGCTCGCACGCGGCACGGCACCGGGTGACCGTTCGCAGTTCTTAATACATTTTGTGCCGAATGTCCTTTTCGATGTCGTTTGAATTTCGTCCATTCGTCCGACTAACATATATGTATGTATATTGATTTTATTTTGTTTCTTGTTTCCAAATTCGGAGAAAGTGTAACTGATCATGTGTTTTTTTTCCAAATAATTCACTGTTAAGATAAATTCTATGAATTCATGTCATATGAATAAATATGTCAAGTGTAAAATGAAACACGGCTTTACGATCAAAGTATAGACAAGAGAATATATTATGGGTCTGTGGTTCTACAAGACATAGACTAAGGTTATTTTTTTTTTCTATCAAGACAATTCTTTTTGATTCAATTCAATTATTTTCTGGATACATAGACACGTACATACAATCACGCCTTTTTCCCTGGTCCTCTGGCAGGGAATCGAACCTCGGTCTCCAGCTGCGTGACCAACGGGGATACTGACCACTATACTACAGAAGAATTGGATTAAGCAGAGACCACTTCTTTCAACTTTTCTTTTCTTTCAACGAGCAAAGTGACGAACCGTGGCCCACTTTTCGCCCCCGCGAGAAACGAGATGTGTCGGGTGGCGAACCATGACGCCGCCATTTTATAAGATTTAAAAGTGATTAAAGATCCTCATTGCGTTCTCATGGAAAAAGGATGAGTAAGAAAAGGTGTCTTGAACAAAGAATGTGGATATTTTGGATATTTTCTGGATAACCAACTAAAATAAACTTGGTTGCCTTTTTGTCCCATTTTTGTCTTTTATTTTTGGGTATATGCACCATTACAGGACTGTCAAAAATTCTGATGTGAGATGGATTACTTTCTTGGATACTCGTGGATTCTTACCTGTCCATTTCTCAAATGGTGTCATCTTTCCTAGACCAGAGGCCGGCGACCTGTTTCTAGGTCAACTGCCGTGTGGACTGCTTCTGCCCAAAAGGTTATATTCAGTCCATCTTCAATAAACATCTTGCACGTTCAACTGCAGTTCTGTTGAAACGCTCACAGAGACCACTCTGCTCTGGGCTGCAAGGTGCAAGTGTCTGGATGGATTATTCCTACTGTTCTCAAATGGCTTTCCATCTGTTGTGAACAAACGCACCCCCATTGTCGGTCCTCAATGTTCTAATTTTATTTCCAGCTTGTTTCTCAACCAAACTTTGAAATTCTTTGAAACACTGCAGTACTTGATTTTTTTTCTTTAGAAAATACACAAATATCATTCTACTGGCATCATCTACAAAAAGAAGAAAATATTTGGCTTGACCAATAGACCTGGTTTCCATGGGGCCACATATATCTGAGTGCACCACTTCCAATAAGGTTTCACTCCTATGATTTGCCGATGGGAAAGGTAAACGTGCCTGTTCGCCTTCACGGCACACTTCGCAATTCGATTTTTGCATATCAGCCTTATTGCTGTATGATACACCATCTACAGCACCATTCCTCATTTTCTCTGGGTCATTACTATCGATATGTCCCAGTCTTCTATGCCACTGTCTTGCATCTATACTTTGAACTGTCACTGCCATTAAAACATCTGAGTTCACTGTGTTCAGTTTATACACTCCATTCGCTAAATTTGCCACTCCTGTAACACATTCTGTTGATTATGGATATGACAAGCATTCTGTTTGAATGTTACTCTTTTTCCATTTTCTATCAACTGGCTAACTGATAACAAATTTGTTGTTAAGTTAGGAGTATATAAGACATTTTTTACTGTAATGTTGAACTGAGAACGTTTCACTACTGTTGTGATCTGTGTGTCTCCAACACATATTATCGGTACGGACACATTATTTCCAACAATTGTTGCTCTCATTTCTTGCATTTCATGACAATATATTTTGATGCCTCTATACTTTAACAATGTGTGTCACATATGTCTAAATTCATTAATGTGTGATTAAAATATTGAGTGCAATTAGTTAACAGACGGAATGCACACGTTTGAGAACTCGATTTGAAATGTTTAATCGTGTGCCGCGAGTGCGACGGGGCCGCTTCACCTGCCACATGTTGCAGCGGGCCGGCGCTCGCTGCCCGTTGGCAGTATCGACTGCATGTCCAAAATGCAGACATGTAATATTTTTAAACAAATTATCGAGAGTGATTGGCGCTCACGCACCGACACGCACTCCGAGGATCAGTGGCACCTGAGCAGAACCTCACACAGTAATCATTGCAAGCGCTGTTTGCGTCGCCACGACGTAATGAGCACACTCGTCAGTGACTGCGGGTGCGCAGCCGACACTGCATTAGCCTAACGAATTTAACTATATCATGCACACACTTTAAGTGTATGGATGAGCGACCCCGGCCCCCCGAGCTACTCTCTTCTTACTCCTTCCGAGATAGTAGTATCCTATATCCTATAGTCCTTTTCCGAAATTTCATATTCCTTGTTCAATACATCTTTCCCATCTCATCCTTTTTCCATGGGAACGCAATGACGAACTTTAATCACTTTTGTCCTTATAAAATAGTAGCGTCGTTGTTCGCCACTTGACAAGTCTCGTTTCCCGCGAGGGCGAAAATTGGGCCACGGATAGCCACTTTGCTGATTGTAGCAAGTGGAAAGAAATAGTTTTTGTCTACCCCAATTCTTTAGTAGTATAGTGGTCAGTATCGCCGCCGATCACGCGGGAGACTGGGGTTCTAGTTCCCGCCGGAGAACCCGGGAAAGAGACCCGACTGTATGCACATATGTAACTGTACGGGGCTCCGTCCGCTACAGAGATGGCGAAATGGCACAAATTTATGAATAATTCTTTAATTTTTAGACTTTTGGAAAAATTAAAACCGACAACATATTCATTATTAAATTGTCTATCTACAGGTGTTAGTTGCAAATTAAATTAATATATACTTTAAAAGGAGACGCATACAATTACCATATTCTTCTCATTTTTGTGATTCGTCCATAATGAGTTTACATGCAATATTTACTGTATTAAAAATAATTTGAATTATCCAATATGAAGACAATATATTGAAGAAATATATATGAATATAAAAAATCGTTTTTAGAAAAAGTATATATGAATCATTTATTACATAATTTTTTTTTTTAGTTTGTATCTGATTTATTCAATAAGTAATAATTCATTGTAAAATATTAAGTTCATGTATCATGCTATTTCTTAAGAATATTTTTATATAATATTTTGTACACGCTCCTAAACTTTATTATAATAATTAGTGTACAACGGGGCGGGCTACATTTGTAGTAATATATTGTGAAAGCTTATTCATAAGACCAATTTATAAATGTAGCTGTTTGTTATACCATAAAAAAAAATAAAAATAAAATAATGTATTTTTTTAATTGGTTTTTGTTTAAATGTGGAGTACATAGTCGTTGAGAACAGCACTGACGGCGTTTGGCTCGGGGAGGCACATTGATCGCATACTCCACCCTGCGGTTCGTTTGATGACACCGCGCAAAAATGTAACATCACGTCGATTGGACGATCCGCTGACACGCGGAGGAAGAACACACTGACAAACGTACAAGTGCGTCATCTGTACATATATAATTACTTGTCCTGACTGACTGACTAAGTCATCAACGCAGAGCCTCAACCGCTGGGGCTACAAACTTGAAATTCTGACAGTTGACGCCTTTTATATTATAAGCATCCATTATCAAAGGATTTTTGGAAATTTCACCTCTAAAGGGGTAAAATAAGGGATGAACATTTGTATGGGGCTGTCATTTTTAAATTAAGAAGCGCGAAATTTAGCGCACCTGCTTCTGGTTACAACTAAACGTACAAGTGTACGGCGTTTTATCCCTAAGCAAGGTGAAGTACGGGTCGTGTGTTTATATCTGAAGTTCGTCACTTTTTAAGGAAGGCACGAAATTGCGTGTACCTGCTTCCAATTAGAAACAAATGTACACGTATGTCAGCACTATTCAAAATTTGACCGCCAACATAAAGCTAAAAGGGAACATTAATATATCGTTGTTCTGCGGTAATTAAAACTAAAATTAACACGCCAGCGAAGCCGCGGCAATAGCTAGTATTGTATAATTCAAGTGTACGGTGTAATGTTCGTCAGTACACCGCTGGTCGTAGAACCTGCCTTTCAAAAGGGAGATGTCTGTGCGCCCGGCCTGCACTCGGGAGATCACGGAGGATGTTGATTAGATCGCAGGTCATGGCCGCTGGTCTTTACTGCACTCGCGGGAGCGGAGCGAGCGACACTGTTATTAGCCGGCGCCGCACAGGAAGTGTGCAGTTAAACAAATGTAAAAGCCTGTAAAACTTGCAAGAAATAAGTGCAAAATATGCATTTAACAGTGACTTATTTACCATCTTACTTGAAAATAACTGTGAATATAAAAAAATGTAATAATTATGAGGAAATTCATAGTGAGTATTACGAGTGACCAGTGTGTTAATGCCGGATATGTTGTCTGTACCGTTTGGGACTTTGTCACGACTGAGTCCTTTTGTTTTTCTAAATTTGTGTGCTGGTTTTATTGTTTGGTGTGTTCACAGATGTAACAGAAGACGAGCCCTCGCGACGCCGGCGGCGCTACACGACGTATGTTTACAAAATAAATATGAGCTATGGAACTGACCACGGGCTGAAACTGGTATAGGGCCTAGTGTCGGCGGGTGCTCAGCCGCGCGCTCCGCCGCGCGTCACAGCCCAGCACCACGCACCACCATCACCGGAGACAGTGGTGATGTCAGGTTACTATAATGTTGCGTATGGCGATGTGGATACCTGATGACACTTTCTGTTTTACTTTTCATATTTTCATTTGATTTCATCATTGTTTTTGTTAAGTGCTGTACAAATATCATTTGTCCGACGCAATACGGGTGATCGGTTACACACGAACAGTCCCGGCGGTACCCACCGTTCAGTGACACACAAATGTTTCATACATGTACATTCCATACAACATATTTACAACAATTTGGTAACAGGTAACAACAATCAGTTAATTAACTGTTTATAACCGTTAAGATAATATGAACCGCAAATACTTTAAGCCGCACCCACAGAGAATTCCCGAATAAAATGGTGTGAACTTATTTCAGTGAACCGTCGTTTGTCAGTGACACGTCAGCGGGAGCGGGTGCGCGCGAGTCAAATGCTCGGTGACGCATATTTTTGCAAACAACTTTGAAATTTATACTTTTATCAAATTATTAAATGTCATATTTTGTAATTCAAAGATATTTAAAAAAAAATCTACTCACATCAACTAACTAAGGGCTTTTGAAACCAAATCCGTCGATATTTGTTGTTCGAGCTTCATAAAAAAGCAGCGGGCAGATTTTGGTTAAACCAATACAGTGTTAAAGGTACTATTCCGACTTAAATACTGCAGCATGTTTCATCAAAATCGGCCCAGTAGAATTGAAGATACAGCTTGATCCCTGTTTTAGTAGCCGCCGTTAAGGTATCAAAGCTCATGTAAAAGCTTTTTATATAAATCTGTAATTGTTCGGGATTTCCCATGTAACGGAAAATCGACATTCACGCGGGTGGAGCCGCGGGCATAAGCTAGTATAGGTATATATTTTGATACTTTTTTATATGTATTAATAATAAAAATAGTGTTTTATTTGATATATTGTATGTTTGTTCCTCGTACGCTTAATATTATGAACATAAGGTTTCTTTTACTGTTCTTGTAACGACGGTAATGTCAGGTTACCATCATACCTATTTGGTGGCGGCGTCGGTTTGTTTGTCATCATCATGTAATGTTCATTCGGTGAACCAAATAATAAAAAGAACGTTGGACACATATCCCACCATCCATTTATGTTTTCGAAATAACTGCTTACCCGACTGCGCCAGAAAGAGAGTTATATTGTTCGAGTGTACGTATGTATATTTGTTTGGCACGCTCTGTGTCCTAAACGGTTAGATAGATTTTAGCTTGAGAGGTGTCGTTCGATTCGTCCTAACTGCGCGAGTGACGCCGGGTGTATCAAAATTATAAAAATATTACATTTTCACGCCGTCGCGTTTTTGTTTTTACAATAATGTTTTTTTCACAAAGTCATAAGAATATTTTTATTGTTCAGGCTGTAATCTACGATTCGGCTGAATTGATTTAGATGAAAATGAATTATATGAAGTAGAAATTTTATAAAATCATATTTCTATCAAAAGGCCGATTAGACGCGTTAGTGAAGGCGCTGCGCGGCCGCGCGAGAGCACCGCGGCCCGCGGATGTTTTGGAATTCGATTGGAGAGGCCTATGTTCAGCAGTGAACAGCTATGGGCTGAAATGATAATGACGATGATAACTTTTCAATTTTCAATCCATTTAGGGTGATTTGAGGTGTGTGTTCTCCAATACATTTACCCACGGCCTTAAACACCATATAGGC
>WUAW01027854.1:52047-64108 GCA_017165845.1 Thaumetopoea pityocampa | reverse complement strand
ATAATTTTATAATAGATTATTACTCGCTTCAAACGGTGAAGAGAAATATCGTGAGGAAATCTGCATAACAGGTTTTCTCGTCGGCGTGTGAAATCTGTCGACCCGCATCAGGTCAGTGTGGGGGACTATTATAAACTTAATCCCTCTTNATAATTTTATAATAGATTATTACTCGCTTCAAACGGTGAAGAGAAATATCGTGAGGAAATCTGCATAACAGAGGTTTTCTCGTCGGCGTGTGAAATCTGTCGACCCGCATCAGGTCAGTGTGGGGGACTATTATAAACTTAATCCCTCTCATTCTCAGAGGAGAAACCCGTGCCCCGCGTAATGATGCAAACAATGCAGTAATGACGCCAAGGGATCACGCGAGTGTATCGTTGACATCACGGTTCCATTAAAAGGATAGATTTGTTTTGTAAAAATCGATGGTTACTTCAAATTTTTCCGGACGATTAATGAAAAATGAATGAATTCGTAAAATGGACTAGTGTCCATTACAGTAAATTAGAATTGCTTTAATATTTAGAAGTGGTTTATGACTAGTTACCGGATTGGGATTAATACACGTACAACGTATTGCAGTTTGAAAATTTTCGGTCTAACGAAAACTCAACAGCTTTGTAACCATACAAATAAATATTTTAATTCTATACTTTTATTATATATTCTATAATTAGATACTTCACATGCATGGAAAAATGGAACCTAACGCTATAATTAGCTAGTGAGAATGTGAGTTTTGCACAGCTTTCAATACTGTTGTGAGTCAGATACACATGGCTATTTTTTATTATTAGGATCTGAGTGCATTGGTGGTGTATCTGAGTGCAGTGCCAGACACGGCTGACGATCGAGTGGTCAAGGGTTCAACCCGGTCCCGTACCAGTGAGTTATTATTCGTAATTAATGTACGGTCTACATTGTAGACACCAATGTATTTAATGGAGAAGGAAAACTTCGCGAGGAAACCTGCATGCTCGCATAGGTGTGTGAAGTCTACCATCCCGCACTAGGCCAGCGCGGTAAACTACGGCCTGATCCCCTCCTGATCAGGAGAGGTCCGTGCCCATGTTTGAGTTTGTGCCTTGCAATTTTATAAAAATAAACAATTACCTATAGAAACAAGCCTCCGTGAGCCCTAAAATGTACCTCACGCGGACGCTTGCGATTTCCGTCGACATCGTTGTAATGTTAGGGTTGATTATTGCAACCGTGATTTGAATACTCGCGCGCATCCGAAGGTGAAGCATGTTGGGCACCGAGTGGATTTCGCGGGAGAGCACCACTCAGCGTTAGTGCTGTGACCTTAAAAGCAGCGCAACGTCGCGACAGTGCGGTCAGAACATTTTCTCCACCCATTACACCATTGATACCCAAAGGGGTCTATATTGACCCCCAGGGGTCGAAGGGGACCTGCAAGGGGTCCACGTCAACGTTCAAAACCACATTTGAATTTTTTTATTAACTATTTGGGGGTCTACCCAAAAGTGAAAACATTACAAGTTGTCTACAAGACAAACAAGTTTGAAAACCTCTGCGTTACACAATGGGAATTATTATCTGTATTAAGGAATTAATACCCATGCAAACAGGATAAAGCCAGAGTCGTTACAGTGAGTCACTCACTGTGCGTGCAGTACGCCAGTGGAACTCGCTTCCTCAAACTACTCAGGATAGCTCTTCTCTGTTTTCAGTAAAAGAGTTAAGGAACACTTTCTCTCAGTGATATATTATGTATGTTCGTATTTTAGTGTGTTACGGTATTTGTATACATGCATGTGTATGTATGTTTCTATACCTAGTACACTAGATCCTATTCTCCTAATCTAAAATATTTTTACATTCTAAAGTTTACTGGAAGAAAACTCATTTTTGAGTTGAGCTCGTCTTTGTATATCTCTTTTTTTATTAGCAAATGTATCTGTTTGTGTACAATAAAGAATAAATAAATTAAAAACTGTTTTAATTGAAAAAAATATTTTTATTTAACGATTACTTAATGTAACGATAGTTAATTAGTTGTTATGTGCAGTGGTTCTTGGCCAGCTACTATATATTTTTCCAAAATGATTTTAAAATAATAATCCAGTTATTAAATTAATAAATGGTTCTGTGGATATTTTAATGCTCTACACAAGAATGTATTTTTATTGAATGCCTTAAAATGTGAAAACATTTTGGTTTTATCCATTTGAAATTTTTAATACTGTCGCTAGGTCCGCATAGCTATGTTTTTTTAATTTCAAATGCAAATTAATTATTTTTAATGCCACCCTGACTAGCGTTGGCAGCGCTAGAAAGAATATATCGATCCATGGCATTATAATTAATTAATTGTGTAACAAGACTGATTCATTTGTACTCAATAAATAATTGAAACACGTTAGCAAGGTTTTTTTTATTATAAAAGCTGTCTAGATTTAAAGATGTATGTTTGGTTACTAAAAAAGATCCGGACATATCTTTTTACAACAAAATGCGCGGTCTGATGTAGCTCAGTCCAGCTCGTGTATTTTAGGACCCGGTAACTAATCCTGACGCACGGGCTGGCGAACTACGCCGACGTCAGCATAAAATCTCATGCTGAACTGGAAGTAATTTACTGAAATATCTAGCACCAATATTATCGACTATAGTGTATAGTCCGGCAATTATTATTACATATAGTTTGCTTATTCTTTTAACATTATGGCTGTCGACACTTGATCCTGCAAAAAAAAAAAATACAAATAATTAAAAATGGATTTAACTCTTTAATTTTTGTAACTAATACGAATAAATGGATTTTGTAACTAATACGAATTTAATTTATAGTAATTAGTAATTAATTATATTTATTAATTATTATATCTGCCTGTAGAAGTCCGCAGTTGGACAAGAGCCTCCTCTATAAAAGTGGTAAAATTGTAGAAATCTCCATGCTTGGTAGATTAAATCACAGGATTAACTGTGCTGTCCATTATCCTGGTACATCCCTGAGCTGGTTCTCAGAGCATCGGCGGGAAGACATGTAGTGTTGTTGGGGTTGAATTGCAGTGTATAAATTGTACATGAAGGTCTCACCTCGTGCGCCGCCAGGTACGCGAGGTCGGCGTCGGCGGCCAGGATCCGCGCCGCGTCGGTTATCACGTCGGCCGCTTTCTTCACGTTTTTAGCGAACATGGCCAACACTTCCGTCACCGACACCTGACAACATTAAAATTGTGTTCAACAAATTCACTTTACTGCATTATACTTATATTTATATTAAAAATTGTCTTAAACTATGGAAACATAAGAAGTTTATATTTTATTTTTTCTACTAGGGTTCCACTTCCAAAATAATTTACTCCATTTGATCTTCAAAATCCTTAGCGGCTACTCCATTGATAGCAGTCTAATCACTTTGGTCGATCAGAAATTTAAAATTTTGGCATTATTACAAAGCTGTTTTATAAAATCAATTAAAAAAAAATGAAAATGATTTGTTGCTGCACGGGCACTCGGGTTCTTGTGCAGAGGGGTACTTATTAATGCTTATGGCTAACTCTCGCGTGCATTGTTCTAAGGTGGGTTGTAATGATGAATATTACAAATTACCCGTTCAGTGCAATACATGCATTATATTATTTAACATAACTACATTGCCAAGGTAACATAAAATATCCTGTTGGGAAAAAATCTAGTCAGGCCATTCTGGCTCTCGTAATCTTCATCAGCCGGTAGAAGTATTCTGCTATGTATATATGCCTCCTCCTAAAAAGGAGGGATTTGCCATAATCTTCACGTTTGCCAGGCGTCTTGGAGATTATTATTAAACACAATATTCATTATTATTATTATCAGCCTGTGGAAGGTCACTGCTGAACATGGGCTTGCTCCTGAAAAGGGAGGAATTTGCCATAATCCCTACGCTTGGCAGGCATGTTGGAGATCGCAGTAGATTTTGATTGAATGACAGGATAACACTGCTGCCCATTATCCTGACACATCCCTCAGCTGGTTCTCAGAGCACCCACGGGGTGAGATGTAGTTCATACCGTCTACACCGCAATATTTAGCAATAAAACGAGTGGCGCAGTGGTAGGGATTACACTCGTACATTATCCATCGTTACCTCTCATTCATATTCGTCTTTAATACAGGGGCACGGACCTCCCCTAATAGGAGGGAGGGGGACACCGTAGTTTACCAGGCAGGATTGGTGCGGTTTGGCAGATTTCCAATTTTCACACACCCATGTTGGCATAGTTTTCTTCGAAAAGTTTCACTTTTTCATCAAGCACGTTTGTGTGTACAATGTACAGTGTACATGGGTTTAAAATATCCCAGTGATATGGGGCCGAAATCGAACCCACAACATTTCGATCGCGAGTCGTGGGAACTCACAACATACAAGTCCAGCTATAATAACGAAGCCAATATAAAGCTTATATAACGAAGGCACTCACGGAAGATTCGTTCTCCCTCCAGCAGTCATAGTCGGTGACGAGCGCCACCGCGGCGTAGCTCAGCCCCGCCTCCTTAGCCAACACGACCTGCCAATGTCACATCATAGATTTTTTTAAATGTCACATCAATCAATCATAGTCACTCAACAGTTACAGAGTGGTGTAAATTCTGCTTTAACACAACTAAATTTAGGCCTTCGATCTTTTTCTAATGCCAAACGCCAAAACGAGATAGCAACCATTTTGGCACTGTCAGTTTTATTTAGACACGTCAAAATTAAGTTCTACATAGAAATTTAGACGTGACCTCGCAATATGCCGATCAAAGATAGGTAAAATGTAACATTTTTATTGTACTTGTACTCGCTGAAATGTTTGCTATCTCGTTTTGGTGTTTGACATTAGAAAAAGAGAGGAGAGTCGAAATTTTGCTTAAGTTGCGTTACATCAGATTTGACACCAATATTTTTAGTCGAATATGTACTTAGATTTGTATGTACTAAAGCGTTGTGTAGACAAGATTTCATTTGTAAGCACGATTCTGGTATGGTTATTTTAGTTCTCCAAGTATCCGCTTGGAGCGCCGCACAGGATTTTCATATAAATTTTATTCGTATGCGATAATGGTGTACCTTAAGATGAATGCTTATAGATACTAAAAGACGACTATTATTGACAATTCTAATAAAATACTTTTGAGTGATTTCTCACTTATTTTCTATTCACACAAAGGTTTGCTGTTAGAGATCCGAATTTTGTGTTATACCCACCTTTGTACATTTGTACATTGCCTTTATTGTAATTTCTTTTGCACTTAGTTTTTGTGTATAATAAAAAATTAACAACAACATAGCGGGATTTTAAAGTCATCACCCTCTAAGAGTCCGCAGGTTAACCCGTGCCTGCTCTATAAATAAGCGGTTTGCCATAATCCCTTGGCATTCGTCTTCGAGATCGCAGTAGATGTTCGCTAAATCAAAGCGGATATAATAACTTACTGTGGAGAATCCCTCGTCGGCTCTGGCGGCACCCGCGGAGATCGTGTTCTGCTATTTAAATCAACTCACCTCTGGCACCGTGGTCATGTTCACAAGGTGCCCGCCCCACTGACGGTGCATCAAACTCTCAGCGCGGCTCGAGAACCTAAACAATTATTCACATTTAAATATAATTTGGTTTCATAAAACGGCTCTATCGATTTGAAAAAATTCTGTATTTAGATAATATTTATTTTTCACGTTTATCTCGATTCATGTCATCCATGAGGAAACGTGAAACAAAAATAATTATTACACGAAATATATTTATTAAACCTTTTCTCACAGAACATGAAGTACCGGTAGGCTGAAATATTCATGCTGTCTGCTGTCGTGTTAAAAATGTCTTGTAGTGCTGTGTCGTTGAGTAGCTAATATCAATATATTAGCTACTAAACAACAAACTGTATTGCATTTTTTCCACGAAATGATCGCAATTTCCCAAAATTTAGTTAAATATGACATCATCTTTCTACCGTATGAGCATCTAAGCATCTTTTTACTACAAGAAACTGCATATGTACGCATTTTTAACAAAGTAATTAATAAATAATAGTAATTAATGAACCGTGGATCACGGAGGTCTGAAGTATGGGTAGACTTGAGGAATCACGATCCAGTGAAGGGCGACTACCTGACTGGTTAAAAGCTGTCGTAAGCAGTGAGGAGAGAATTTATAGGGGGCGAGTTCAAAACTAAAAAAAACACAAGAGACGAGTTAAAAACACAAAAGGGACATGCGCAACGTGCCGGTAGAGACTTCGGAGTCTCTATCTGGTGTCAGGAGAGCACGCGGTGTTTTGTTTGTGCGATGTGTGGGACCCAGATAACCCAATTAAAAGCTTTTAATTGGGTTATCTGGGTCCCACACATCACTTTTGTCGGGTAGCTACCCGACAAAAGATTTGAATTTTTTTATTAATATTTCCCACCAAAAAACAAAGGTAACGTAACATATACTTACAATTTTATGTAGCAGTTTTGACGACTGATTGGTTCAGTGGCAGTGACCCTGCTTTCTGTGCCAATGGGTTCGAATTCGAATCCTGGTAGGGAACCAGCTTTGTGTGATGAGCATGAATTTTTTTACTCGAGTTATGAATGTTTATCTACTGATGCATTAGCATTTAGCATAAGTAAGTATATCGTTGTCTAGTACCCAAGATACAGGGAATACTAATTTGAAGCTAAATCAAAAAATGTAATGTAATTAATGTTTAAAAAATATGTCTGCAATATAATAATTTTGCGTCTCATCTCACCTGGGTCCTTGTATCACTACAGCAGTGCCAGTCTCGTGGCAGGAGTAGCACTTGGCGCGGGCGGCTTTGAGCAGCGCCTGTCTCGCGCGCTCGCAGAACGCCGGCCGCATCGGCAAGTGGCACACCCCTCGCGGCCCGCCCTCTGTGCGATCGTAGAAGGTGCACTTGCGACCCCATGTCCTGTGCATCAGATAATCGTACTAGCAACAAGGGTTTGGTTTAGCGAGACGTATATAAAAACATGTCTCTTATGTCATTCTGCTGTTTTTTGGTGGAATTGCTGTGAAGAGAGTTAGAAAAAGTAAACGCAATGGACGCGACTCTGAGCGTCAATCTAAATCATATTCATGTCGTCATGAGAACGTCAAGGTATCGGAAGAGCGTATCCATTGTTCCCCTGAAGAGTGTTTGAAAGAACAAGACACAGAGAAGTCTTAGTATGGTCTCAAAACCCCTGAAATGTGGTGATGAAGACGCGAATATTTTTGGCCACAGGAGTCTGACACGCCTCGCGAGCCACCTCCGCGGTTTGCGATAATTCTATGAAGAATTTTCCCAACCCCAAAAAGATGACAGAATGCATGGTCCATCTGAAGTTTAGCTTTGGTTTGTAACTAACTTTATAAAAGTTTAATATACCTAATGTTTACTATCTACGACCTCCTTGACACAAAATTTAACTATTTTGAAATCTATCGTCGTTGGAAACTTATTCTAAAACCCTTGACCGATACACAACTCTGCGGGAAGTCTTACGTTAGGATAATGTTAGGGCAAATAAAAAGACGCGGAGTGATGAACATGGGTTGAGACTTGCTCATACAAGTTGCTTCCATCCATACACTCACGCCGGTATTCCATGTAACAGTGTAATTTAGCACATCTACAGTTTAATCATTCAAATTCATACATCTTATCAATTTCATCGGTTAAGGGTGATACGCACTTTTTGAAGTAAGTTATTTGGTCAAGTTTTCTTTGCGCTTACCGCGGCTTTGCCCGTGTGGAAAGAAAAACTAAAAGTCCGAAATTACGCAATTACTCTTACTTCCTTTGTCAAATACAAGACTTTCAAACAAATAAGACTTCAGAAGACTTTCTTAGACTTTTAAATAATTTTTCTGAAAAAATTGCGTAATTTCGGACTTTCCGTTATTTCCACACGCGATTCCCGCGGTTGAGTGCGGGGCCGACAGAAGGACGACGAACGGTTTGTGATGGGTACGACACTCATCCCCACATACTCATCGTGACACCGTCTTCCGAGTCTCCCACTCATATTTGCTCGATATGAACTTTGGCGAACTCTTCCTAGAGAGGAAGAGTTCGCCAAAGTTTTGGAGCGTGAAAGGAACGCTCCACGCCAAACTTTTGAATATAGGACCAATGGACGCACAATATTGTGGCGAAATAAAGTAAAATATACCTATAGAGATAGGATCCGTAACGTTGAAATACGCACAAAGGATTGCAAAACTGATATGGAAGTGGACAGCTTCCAGAATCGATGGACGTTGAGATTCAGTATTCGATTGCCAACCTCAAATCGGAAAGTCATGATGCTGGAAGTCATGGTGTGGGTCGACTCCTGACTAGACATGTATGACATGACGCGAATGTAGGCCGCATGTAAGCCGCTCGGTATGGCGATCATTACAGAAGCTCAATGTTCAGTGGTGAACGACGAACAACGGTGATTGATAAGACGATGATGGAAACACACCTGTCTATGAAGTCATCCAATATGACAAGATCTCCAGGTTTATACTCCTCGACCAGCGAGCCAGTGGCCGTGGTGGCTAGCACATGACTGCACCCAACTTGCTTCAGCGCCCAGATATTTGCGCGGTAGTTCACGTCGCTGTCAGCAAAACAAAAGAAAATATTAATATATTTGTATATAAATTATAACATTATTATTATATTACATTATTCATATATAAATAATATATTTAAACAGATCAGTGAGTACTTAGTCATTTAGCATGTCCGGCAAATAGACTTAAGCATTCGGGTAAGCGACCCCACCACCACGGGCGGGTCGCTTACCCGTCGGTCGGGGGGGGGGGGAGCTACTGCTGTCTCTTCTTACTCCTTCCGAGATAGTAGTATCCTATATCCTATAATCCTTTTCCTAAATTCCGTATTCCTTGCACAATACACCTTTCCTATCTCATGCTCTTTCCTTTCCTCTCGAATAACCGTGGGAACGCAATGAGGAACTTTAACACTTTTGAACCTTATAAAATGGCGGCGTCGTAGTTTGCCACCCGACACGTCCCGTTGCTCGTGGGGGCGAAATGTGGGTTGCGGATAGTCATTTTGCTACATTAAACGATCGTAACAGGTGGAAAGAAGTGTTCTCTGCCTACCCCAATGGGAAAGAGGCGTGACTGTATGTATGTAGTATGTACTATGGTCTCTGCCTACCCCAATGGGAAAGAGGCGTGACTGTATGTATGTAGTATGTACTATGGTCTCTGCCTACCCTTATGGGCTATCAGCGTGAGTGTATGTATGTACAAATAACATTAATATATTGAATTCAATATCCTAACTTCCTAATGTAATATTATAAATGTGAAAGTGAGTCACTGTACATTTTATTAGGTAGTGTTTGGTTATGTGGTCTCGGCGCATCGTCAAAGTCACAATTTATTGGTAAATATGATACATAGCTAGTGTATATAACTATTGTTAACGAATGATTCAGTACGTATTGTCATAAACTTCAAGTCATGATAATGTTGAAAAGAATCATGTAAAAGATAAT
This sequence comes from Thaumetopoea pityocampa, assembly GCA_017165845.1. Classification (NCBI taxonomy): domain Eukaryota; kingdom Metazoa; phylum Arthropoda; class Insecta; order Lepidoptera; family Notodontidae; genus Thaumetopoea; species Thaumetopoea pityocampa. The sequence continues at coordinate 54,603 of WUAW01027854.1, read as the reverse complement.
TTACTTAAGTATCTAAGTGAAAGGGTAAAATAGTACATCGATGGTCTAGTGGTGCTAGATATGACTCGCAATCCAACGGTCGTGGGTTCGATCGTAGTCTAGTACCACTGGGTAAAGTCTATATGTACGGTCTAGATCATTGATACCCAAAGTGGTCTATATCGACCCCCAGGGGTCGACGATGATGTGCAAGGGGTCCACGCCAACTGTCAAAAATACATTTGAAGTTAATACATTTATAAAAATTCATATTAACTACGCTTTGGGGGTCTACCCAAAAGTGAAAAACATTACAAGAGGTCCATAAGACAAAAAAACTTGAGGTCTTCTGATCTAGATTGTAGACACCAATGTACTAAATGGAGAAAGAAAGCTTCCTGAGGAAACCTGCATGCCAACATGGGTGTGTGAAGTTTACTAACCCGCGCTAGGCCAGCGTGGTCGACTACGGCCTAATCGCCCTCCTAATTCTAACTCTAGACCTCCTCTAGGAGATCCGAATTCCGGTCCAATGTGGACTGGGGATAATGATAATCAAATGATGAGGTCTAGATGACAACGTTAATCGATTTGTCTGATAATAAAAATCACCTACTGGTTGATATCTTCAGTTGATTTACCTTCCTATAAGAGCATTTGCAACATCGCCAAAATATAAGGAACGCGTTTCATACATACATACAGTCACGTCTTTTTCCCCCGCTCTCCGGTAGGGAATCGAAACCCGGTCTCCTGCGTATTTGGCGGGCATACTGACCACTATACTAACGACGAATTGGTGTAGACAGAGACCCCTTGTTTCCACTTGCTACGATCGTTTAATGTAGCAAAGTGCCTATCAAGGCCCACTTTTCGCCGCGCCGGAAACGAGACCTGTCGGGTTGGTGAACCACGACGCCGCCATTTTATAAGGATCAAAAGTGTTAAAGTTCCTCATTGCATTCGCATGAAATCGTTTGCGTTTCATCAATATTTATTTATTTATGGAATAGGAAACACAGCTACTAGGTACAGTAAAATAGACTAAGGACATACAAAACAGCCAATCACAGGTTTTCACGCATAAACATTAATAATATTGTTTGAACAGAGTTTTCATGTCGCAGTTAGAAAGATACAAACATTAAATTCTTTGGAATGAATTTCACATGTAATGAATGACAAGAATAAGTGTGACGACAATGAAATGAAACACGTACAATTTAAGTAGTAAATAAATAAATTATACACAAACAAATTAAACAATAAATTCCAGGCTCTATAATCTTATAAATTATTGAAATATATGACAGTTTAATTGATAATAAAATCAAATTGTTAACATGGGTCTGTGTTGGTTTTTCTTTAAGAAAAGTGACTAATAATTTCGTTAAGTATTAGGTATTAAGTTATGAAAAAAATATTTATAAAATTCTATCTCGCAATTTTCTGAGAAAATTTTATTTTTTCTGTGTTCTTAGCACTACTAGAATTCCAATTTCAGTATTATGATATGTATTAATGTAGTGTCGATATATAGGTATGTATAGTATTCATCTACCCTCACTGGATGTGGTTTACGGTGATTTTAAGCATATTTCGACAACATAACATGTTTCGAAGTTATGATATTCGATGTTTCGATGGTTATTCAGAAACAAATATCGATATATTATAAAAAATAGAGCTATATTTGCAATGTGTTATAAAATAGCGCTATACTTGTGATGTGCCATAAAAATATAGGTATATATACCTAAACACATAAAAAACATAATATATAAAGGGGAAATTAAAAGTTATATTTTGCAGGCCTGCCTATTAATTGAATTATTTATTATCAAATCGAAGTGACGAGACCCTTTTACACACCTAGGCTGGTACTGATGCTTCCGCCCGTGTCTCGCCAACAGCACACAGGGCACGCCCTTGATCTGCCCCTCTATCAGCACGTCGGAAGGCCGCCCAAACGGAGTGTTCACTTCTTTCTCCACTTGGTTCTCGAACAGCGTCGGGTCATCGAAGCCCGAACCACCAATTATGCCAATCTGTAGAGCACGTTTCAATATTTATAGAACAATATATCATAGCAGCGATGAAAATGATAAGAAGGATGCGGCTGTTAGGCGAGTTCTGATGACCCCCTAGAATCAACAGTTGGATTCACGCCTTTAGATGCATTCCGAAATACGAAGGAGTCATCAAGATGTTGGCGTGCTACCAATCTGATGGCAATTCCATGTACGGTACATCACTATAAGTTTGACACTCGTGACTGATTGATTCAGTAGTAGTAACCCTACCACTTCCTGTACCTGGTAGGGCAAACTCTGTGTGATTAGGGCTAATGTTTGTACCCAAGTCGTGTCTGATTGTACCCGAGTCACGTCTGTTTGTACCCGGGTCATGGTTATTTATACCCGAGCTATGGCTATTTGTACCCGAGTTACGGATGTTGGTACCCGAGTTGTGGATGCTTGCACCCGAGTTATGGATGTTTGCACCCGAGTTATGGATGTTTGCACCCGAGTTATGGATGTTTGCACCCGAGTTATGGATGTTTGTACCCGAGTTATG
>WUAW01027854.1:14989-49518 GCA_017165845.1 Thaumetopoea pityocampa | reverse complement strand
AGTCAGAAATGATGGGTACTCCACGCCCTTAACGGATCTAGCACGACTTTTCCTGTAACCCTGTATAAAGTATAAACCTATCAAATGCATTTCTGAATATAATTGTTACAGTTAAAATGCAGTTCATTGGTTTTACTAAACCATGCTAATTTAACTTTTAGATGAAAAAGGAAGAAAATAGATTCTCGAAAAATTAGCCATGAGACGACTTCACCACTTGTATTACTGGAAATGGTTCCATACATACATACGTACGCTGGTGTCCCAGAGGAGTTAGCAGATATTACTAATAGATATTATTATTAGATAAGGATTGCGGGCAAAAGCCCGCGGCTCCGGCCGCCATGAATGTTGGTTTTCCGCTACATAGGAAATCCCGACAGAATCATAGATTTATATAAAAAGCCTTACAACCACTTTTACTTGACCTCCCGTACCTTAACGGCGGCTACTAAAACAGGAATCAACCAAGTCCAAGCTGTATCTTCAATTCTACTGGACCGATTTTGATGAAACATGACGCAGTATTTAAGTCGAAGTAGTACCTTTAAGACTGATATATTTTAACCAAAATCTACTTGCTGGATTTTGACTGAAGCCTGAACAAACAAACAAGTAAACATCGACGGATTTGGTTTCAGAAGCCCTTAATTCGTCGATCTGGGTAGTTTGTTTTTAAATATCTTTGGTTTCGGTAAATTTGACATTTAACAATTTTATAATATAGTATAAAAGTATAGATAGTATAGATTATTACAATTATTAGCTTGTCACATACATTCTTGAGATATTTCATTTTCTTCGACCACATTCATACATCTTTTGAAAAGCATTAATTCATAATTATTCTTAATTGAAGGAATACCATAAAATTTAGAATTAAAATTCAACTTTTTCAGAAAAACTAACAAAACACTAATACCTTAACTTTTTAAAAATAATTTATATATTAATATATTTAAAGTACCTTCTCCCAAGTGGCATTTAGCGTAACTGTGATACATCTTTTATAACATTTATCACACAATAATTTATGGTATTTAGATCAGGAATATTTTATTAAAAGCAATTTTTCAAGTAATAAACAATTTATTGATCTAATACAATTTTCTATAGATAAAACTAAATTATATACACCAAATGCATTATTTTATAAAACTATTTATTACTATTGTTTTAATCCTTGTTGAAATTTGACCTCTTTCGTCGTTTCTTTCGCTGACTGCAAGGCCTGAGCTATTTCAAAGTACTTTTTGGATTCTTCAAGGTTTTTCTCTACACCTTCCCCGTTCTTGTACATCATACTGACGTTCGCACACGCGTACATATTTCCGAACTCACAACCTTTCATAGCAAAGTAAAAAGCCTGTTTCATATCAGCTTTGATGATGTACTCAATATTCTCATTCTTTTCAGGATTGTGAGGATTGAATTCTGCTACATTTTTAGGTACTCCGGATAGGTACATACCAGACAGGTAGTGGCATGCCATGTCGTCTTTTTGATCACAGCTTTTCTTTAAATAATTGTAACCTGCAATTGATAAATTAAATTTAAAAAAAATAAACTATAAATTCTTCTTTATTAGATTAATATGGTTTAAAAAAGAAGCTGTACTCTAAATAATATTATATAAATAGTAATTGATTAAAGAGTTAGGGGTGTTATGATTTTACTCTTTTTATTGAAAAATAATATATAGTACTGAATGTGTTTGTCCTGCATAAAAGTGGCAGAACAATGAAGCAAGGCAATCAGTCTTATATATATAATCAAGGTCATATTGAATTTTGTTGATTATATATACTAATAAACCAGCTTTATTCACAGCCACGCCAACATTGGACTATGCATCTAAGTTATTGGGGTTCAAAGTAGTGAATGTCACAGATCATCTCTATAACAACATGTGGAAATACAATTCTGGGTAATGTTTTACAATAGGTTGTCATGGGTTTATTGATTCGAAATATATTTTAATCCATAGAGGACCTACAGCTACAGTAAATTTTAAAAGTCACATTTGGAACAATCAACACTTGTTTATGTTTTTTTATTTAGTGGCAACCACTGGCTGTTGCCATGGAAAGGTCGCTTTGCTCGCTCAGCTTGTGTGTGTAACTATAACCACCAAACATGTTCCTCCCTGTTTGGCTCATCCTTGTACCTAATTTTGGCTATTTACTGTGGTATTTAATCCTTAATGAAGATCTTTACACCCATCACTACAGTAAAATCTTAAGTACTATAAAATCTTCAGTACTACAATAAACATGGTGACTTCCATTACAATGTCATTTTAAGAATTTTAGATGTTATTTTCTCAAATGTTGTTGAATGGTCCCAAATGGGACTTTTAAAATATGACTTTTAAAATAAGCCATCTCTACTATAATGTTGTATCATGGGTGCTCTATTCATTAAATTTCTTTCAAATTAATAGACCCATGGTGACATATTGTAAGACATTACCCAATTCTGCTGTAAATAAACATACCAATGTATACTTATGGCATAATTGCTTTTTCACATCAACATACATCATCATCAGCCCATGGAAGTCCACTGCTGGACACGGGCCCTCTACTTAAAAAGGAGAGATTTGCCATAATTTCCATGCTTGGCAGGCATCTTAAAGATCGGAGTAGATATTGACTGAGTTAACAGGATAATGCTGCTTCTCATTATCTTAGTACAATACTTAGTTGGTCGATGCCACACTGCAAAGATATGTATATACATATATCCATGCAATTATTAAGACAATCTTTCGCTCTGTTGATTTGTGATAAAAAAAGAAACACACTTCCATAATTATATTATTAATAAATTTGCTAACAAATGTGAAATTATGATATGACCATTAACAACATATGGTAGGCATGGAGATAATAACAAAACAGACCATTTATGGAGCACCTATCTAGTTACATTTATATCGTTTTTCTCCGTTCGTTACTCTCCGTACCTACACAAAATTGAATGTAAATTTTAAAAGACAAAATTAGGGATTACCTTTAGGAACATCCCGTTTTATGTTAACTCCTGTTCGTGTAGTTGTCAAGAGCACACCGGCGTGTAGACATGCTCCCGGTTCGTTATATTCACAACCTCTCTCATAGTATTTTAATGCTTCTTTTAGATCACCTTTTTCCCTCCCTTTGCCTACTAAAGTGTAATTACCTATTTTCAGACATGATTTACCAAAATTATAATCCAAGCAATTAGTCTTAAATACTTTGCCGGCTTTATCGAAATCTTTCTTGATAGCTTCTAGATAGTCACCCAAAAGGTGACAAACCTCCGGTTTTTTCTCCTTATAACAACCAAAACGATATTCAATACCTAAGTTTTCAATGTACTCTTTCACTTCTTCCTCTTGTTTTAAGTCATAAGACATCGTAATTTCGTAATTATAATAAAGATAGCAACTACTAATTAGGTTAGATAATAACCCGTGAAATGTCAAAGTCAAATTGATAGTTTATCAATTATCATTTTGTAAACAAAATCGTTCACGTACTTTTAATAAAAGCAGCGAATTACAGAGCGTGTACATTTTAAAAGAAAATATAAAAGAGAAACTAACGGAATGAAAATCTCCAATTTTAATTAATATAAATAATTACTTAAGCAAAAACATTGAACTAACCTTTACTTTAGAAGTATTACTCATTTCTTTAAACACCGTACTGCTGAACAATATGTAGAATAAATTATGTTGAATTATTATAATGAAATAATGATCTAATACATAAAATTACAATAATTTCACAGTAATAGAAGAAGCTACAATTAATAAATTGGTTGATTAACTTCCGCTGCCTTCGGCACAGTATATAAAAATTGATACTTATTTAACATAACGTTTCATAAAGTACTCTGTGACATACATAACGTAACTGAATTTTTTTATGAAGTCGTTATTTATTAATGTTGTACATTTCATAAAAATCAAAATATATTAAAGGTTTCCCGTGAATATTGTATAAATAATTGAGGATTATATGGATACTATTCAATCAAGCATTTTTATTGTGTTATTGAGCTTAGCATAAAATACGCGTTAAAAATATAGAGGGCCATAGATACGAAGTACCATGGTTACCTCCAAAAAGTATTATATTGGTTACCTCATTGACGAATAATATATAGACTCATGGTTGATTATTAAATATCATACGAGGGTAGATTGAAAAGTACTCGGCCTAACATAGATCTATTCAATTCTAAAAATCAAGTCTACCCATATTAATAAGTTCAGTTCAGGCTTGTTAATTGTGTGAAGTTCGAAACGTGTGCGATAATTAGTAGTGATTTTATAAATTTATTAACAAAGCTATAGGATATAATTTCCGCGAATGCAGGAAATCGAGCAGCGTGCCGTCATTAAATACCTCCTTAAGAAAGGGCTATCATCAAAATCCATCCATGATGATATGGTCAGTAGATTAGGGGATTCCGCTCTATCATATTCATCCGTCAAAAAATGGATAGCAGAATTCAAGCGTGGTAGAGAAAGTGTGAAAGATGAACCCCGCTCTGGAAGGCCTTCGACGTCCACTACTGACGAAAATATTAAAAAAGTACTTTATTTAATTATGGGAGACCGTAGATTAAAAATTAGAGAGATAGCCGAGATGATAGGCATCTCTTATGAACGAACTTAAAACATCATCAACGAGTTGGGTTTCCACAAGGTGTCTGCGAGGCGGGTTCTGAGACTACTTTCAGTTGAACAAAAAAGGACGCGATTGACTATTTCACGCGACTGTTTGGAGTTATTTGAAGCCGATGCAGATGATTTTTTTAATCGTTTTCTTACCGTGGACGAAACATGGGTTCATTACTGTACACCGGAAACAAAACAACAATCAAAACAGTGGAGAACACCTGGTTCACCATCCCCTAGAAAGGCTAAGTCGATTTTGACGGCAAATAAGGTGATGGCTTCAGTATTCTGGGACTCGAAGGGTGTGATTATGGTTGATTATCTTGAAAGGGGTCAGACCATAAACTCTAATTATTACTGCACCTTACTACGTCGTTTACGAGAAGAAATTAAAGAAAAACGTCCAGGAATAATCAGAAGAAGAGTTCTGTTTCAACAAGATAACGCCCGTGTTCATGTGCAATCAATGGCTGAAATCCACAACTATGGCTTTGAACTGTTACTGCATCCACCTTATTCACCTGATCTGGCACCATCAGACTTCTTTCTGTTCCCTAACCTAAAAAAGCACTTGGAAGGTCAAAGATTTTCAACAAACGACGATGTCAAAGCAGTAGTAGACGCATATTTTGACTCTAAGGAAGAATCTTTTTTTTTTCAACGGTCTAAATGCTTTGAAGGGGAGGTGATAAAAGTGTATTGAACTTGATGGTGATTATGTAGAAAAATAAAAATATAACTGATTTAGTATGTGTTTATTTTCTTGGTTAGGCCGACTTCATTTTAATCCACCCTCGTATCTCAAATTCTAAAGTCATTTATGTATTGTTCAGTTACGGTTAATAGTTAAAAAATAACTCTAAGATTTATTTAGAGAAAGTTAAATAAAGCTGTAATTTTATAGACAAAGTCTATATTGGCAATCTTTTACAGAATACTAAGGCGTCTTTTTTTGACTATTAGATACAAGGGAAATAAGTGCTCCGAACACTTTCTTCACGTGAACGTTCTTGGGCCACGATTGTTTTTTATATCAATGGGTATGTGTTTATTATATCAATGGGTTACCTGCCTTAAAGCCCAAAAGCCTTAGTTTTCTATCATCGTGAAAAATCACGAAAAAATCAAACAAAAGACACAATATTTACAGAAACTTTATACTTATATTTTTATTTTATTTATATAATAAATATATGACTTAAGATTTCATGATTATTTTATCCACGTTTTAGTTAGAAAAAGAGAAACTGAATTTAGATTTTAGATTTGGTCAGTTTGTAAAATCTTAGTTATTGTAGAGAAACGGAATTTCTAAAAATCGTGATTTTAGTTCTTAGATTTTAGATTTGATCGAATACGATTTGGTTTTATAGTTTGTGTTTGTAAAATCCTAGTTATATTGTGGAGAAACCGAATTTCTAGAAATCGTGATTTTTGTTGTTAGATTTTGTCAGATACGATTTAATTTTACTGTTTGTTTTTATCAAATTCTTGTTATTGTGAAATGGATGTAGTTTTACCTTACCATGTTGAGCTGATTTTATGAAATCGGTTTTAAATTTTGGAATTTAGAAAGGAAACTGATTTTGACTGAAATCCGATTTCAAATACGTTTTGATATATCCACAGAGGATATATCCGACTCATCCCTAATTGCGGTTATTTAAATTGCGAATCAATGCCATATATATTATATTCTCTTTGTGCTATATTATATTCTCTTTGATCAATGCGTTGATAATTGTTTAATTATTAGGTACTGCTTTCGTAGAATACGTAACTTAGTGGTAGGTCATAGCTTTATTATCAGAACAGGGAGGTTATCGTTTTCTGTTGTTCGGGTAAATGTTTTCAAGAATAGAAATAACTCTAATGCTGTGAAAATGTCTGAAAAAGGAGATCTTTTTACGACTCGTATGCGAAAAGCTACAAGAAAAATACATTCTATTAGCGATGCTTTAGTTAACGCTAAATTTGCCATTTGTAAGTACAACATTTGAATGTAAAGAATTACAGAGAGAGAGAAAAACTCCATTTTCACAATCTTATTTTTAGTGTGATTACTATTTGTTTAAGTACAATAGACGGCACGAAAATTGAGCAATGACCTTGACTGCAGAAGGTGATTTTTAGATCTATGACGTCCAGTGGATTAAGCAGGGGTTTTTTAAGACACGATGATTTAGTGAGGTAGACTTTTAAAATATACATGCTTGAAATCTCCCCTACTCCTGTGTGTAATACTCAAGTTTCGTGCCGTTTACTATACCTAGCTTATTTTGATATCCTGAACAAATTAAAGTTGTTATTGTCATCTTAATTTTTCCTGTTACCCCTTATGGGGTATGGGCCCCCATGAAGCGCCAAGTCTTGTCTAGTTTCTGTTGAATGAATGGTGTCATGTATATGTGGAGTAGGTAGTATCAGTAATTAATTTTTATGTATGCCTTAGTCTACCCCTTCCAGGTTTAATATTTATGAGTGTGTGTGTATTCTCAGTAATAAATTATTTATTAATAATTAATAATATTTATATTTTTTAGCTCTGAGGAATGACACTGTCTGGGGAGGTGGACTTTTCATATTCTACCACATATTTGGATATTTAGAAGATGCTAAAGAAAGACTGAAAATGCCAGATTTTGACAAATTATTTGTTAGTAAATTATTATACAGGTACATACCAGTTTGCATTTATATGGCTTTGTTTAATGACCATATCTTACAAATACCTAGTAATGAAACATATCAGTCTTGGTCAACATCCCCTTCAGACCTGAAACGATCTATCAGGATTTACAGTCAACATTTAATTCATTTGATTTTAATAGATTACTTTTTATAATATCTGTTTTTCTTTTTGTTCTTGTACAGTTATAACTATGAATGTGAAATTTCAGAAAAAAAGCTTTTGAAGAAGATCTTGCTCATTATTTAGGTGAAGAATGGAGATCTAAACCAAAAGCCTCAGCATTGGATAACTATCTACAGCATTTGCAAGATTTAGAACAGACTAATCCGAGACTGCTATTAGCCTATGTGTACCATCTGTATTTAGGTTTGCTCAGCGGTGGTCAGATTCTTGCTAAGAAGAGAAGAGTTTTTGGAGAAGGTATATATAATATATTTTTGCCTCAACCCACCAATTTGCTTAAAATTGGTCATCCTGTGGTCTCCATTATGCCTTCAATGATTAATATCATTCAAACATAAATTGAGGCATATATTTTTCTAAAGAAGAATCCATCAATGGAGTTTCATTTTGGAGATCAGGGGTTCCAGTTCAGATCAGTCGAATTGGAACTGCTGATTTCAGAACAAAACTTTGACTCCAGATACAGTTAGTTTTCTTTTGTATCAGTTTCTATTTGCATAAATTATTTATTTTATAATTAGTTACTCATTCCCCAGGTTTGGAGAAACCGAGTACATACATAGACAAAGTGACAGATTTCTCAGGCAGTAATATCAGCCAGTTGAAGCAAGATTTCCGTCAGGCAATGAATGAGATTGCTGAAAATATGACTGAAAAAGAACAGCAAGCATTTATTGAAGAAAGCAATCAAGTGTTTGTTATGAACAATTTGATTGTAAACTCTGTGGGAGGTCAGAATAAAGTTCTTTATAACATGTTGTTTAAAGTGTCAGCAGTTGTTATTGTTGTTGTTGGGCTATCATTAGCCTATAAAGCTAGTAATAAGTAAATCTGTAAACAGGCGTATGTTTAGGTTAACATACTCATTGATTGATAATATATTATTTAATTTTATTATAATTATTACTTGACAGTTCTTGCATTTTCAACCCTTTTCATAGTAAATATTTTGATGAATAAGGCATCTGCTGGATGAGCTGCAGTCACACTGCAACAATTGTTTTGAGATCTGCTCTGCTTGTACTGTACGAAGTTTTTAAAAATGCATATTGTTATATGCATTTTTAAAAGTGCTGAAGTTTTGCATTATTATGCAGCCTAAAGTATTCGGCTCACTGAAGGGACTAATAATATTGTAAGAAGTGCATTTTGTTATAAAAATAAATATTTAAGTAGACATTGTTATCTATCATATTTTTTAGTGAATGATATAATTATGTTATTGGTGTAAATATCAAATTCAGATATATAAATAGGTTTGAAACTTTCAGTTCTTTAATAATGACAAATAAATTTGAATTTGATTCTCATAGTTTTTCTTATATTTTTGTTGTTATATATACCAAATGATTATTTACCTATTAGGGATACCATTTGTGATAGACATTAGTGATTCAGTTCAATCTTTATTGACAATGTTAGAAATAAATGTGATTTTATGTTTTTGAAACTGGGTTTTATTTTGATAATGGAACCAGCTGTAAACCACAGCTTCTCATGCATTGACAAATTGATAAAAATTTGAAGATTAACGACTTCTGGGTCTAAGTAGTGTTTCTCGACCTTTTATGTAGAGCGAGGAACCCTAGTACACTTTTTTAACGTTTTTTTTTTAAATTATATAATGAAAATATTCTATATCTGTCCAAACGATCTGCAATCATGCTATTTCATAATGAACCAAAATACATAACCTTAATTTGACGTGATGTACGGACAATAGAAACAGCCAAATTCTTTACAGGGCTCATAGCGTAGTGGATGGTATTCAAGTCGATATACGAGTTAAGCAGGGCTTACACGGCGCGATAAAGATGGGTTAATCATTATTAGAGAAGACCATTCTTCTCAAAGTTTCAGAAGACACGTGAAAATAGATCTCGACTGGTGTCTAAATGCTAATAGTCCTTGCAGGGATTATTGATATGACCTTAGAAAGCAGTCTGCCATCTTAACTTTAGTGCACTAATGTGAAGGTAGAAGGGTAAATAGGACCCCTCCCCATATTGTTTTTTTTAATTCGCTATTTTGAATGTGGTGTAGTTGTATAATAATTATACACATTTAGATGTTAAAATTTTTATTAAGCAATAAAGTTAAAGTACTTATTTACATAATTGATATTAAAATACTCCTACGCATTTCGGTTTTCGTAGATCACCTGAAAGAAGGCAGTGTGGGGGGTTCCATTGCCATATCGATGAGTTCGTCTATGTCTTCTGTATTAAAGAAAGATAGCTCCAGCTGAAAGTAAATTATGAAGTATTAGTTGTATTTAAATAAATAACGCGGCGGCGAACCGATTCAAAATTATCGTTCGTTCTCGTTCGCACCCCGAATGGACAATAATAGCAGTGCGAGCGAGCGAGAGAAAAGTAATGAGAACGTGCTCGCTTACGACTCCATTATTTAGTGGCGTACCACTACCAGGTGGTTGCTGATGAGTTGTGACATCAGAGAACGCTGAGACGCTGATTCAGATTTTTAGAAATGATCATCAGCTGATGCTGAAGTTTGTATAAATGCAGATAGATAATGTAAGAAATTTAAGTAAAATGTGTAAAAGTTTGTAATGAAAAAAAAACCTTTTTATTAGAATGCTTATTATTATATTTATAGAATTATTTAGTTATTTATCAGCAATATTCTAGTTTTGTACTTTATTATTAACTTTTTAATATTTACTAATATTTGAAGTTCAGGAGCGGAAAATTATATTTTAAAAATAAAAATTGTGCTGCTTTTTCAGCATTGCATTGCAGCGATTGCAGCTTGATTTATAAATTAAACCTGTAGAAGTAAATAATTGTGCGGCACGTGGTATAAACTCTGCCCCTAAAGTTCATGTTGCTTTATGAAAGTCAGCATTTAATGTCACCGTTAATCAATGCAGATGATGACGTTGACGCTGATATTAAAAATATTGTCGAAGTTTCGCAACTGCTGATGTTGACATTTGCAACAATCCTGGTAAAAGTTATAGTTATGCTACACGATAACATACCATCCGCTGCGTGTCGGTGCAGGGCGCGCAGTGCAGCCGCGTCTCGGCGCACTCGCAGCGCGGTGCGGTCGCGCACGGGGCGGCGCTGAGCGCGGCGCGCCCCCCGAACACGGACGTGAAGCGGCGCACGGTGGCGCGGTCGCCGCGCAACTTCGTGCCCGCGAATATCGTGCCTGCCGGTTTAGTCACGTTATTTGTAATAGATTGTTTTACGACTTTGGACACTATCTTTTTAAGCCTCATAGTTCACCATCCCCAGTCCATATTCGTCCCCACGACAGGGGCACGGACCTCTTCTGATTAGGAGGGGTATTAGGCCCGCATTAGACCACGCTGGTCTAATGCGGGCTGCTAGTCTTCACACACCCATGCGGGTATGCAGGTTTCCTCATGAATGTTCCGTTAAGTTAATTGGTGTTTATAATGTAGACACCAATGAATTAGAAACATGAATTGAATGAACCTCCCCCCCCCCCGTATATGAATTAGAAATAACTCAGTGGTACGGGACCGGTCGAACCTACGACCTTTTAATTGCAAGACGTGTTTACACCACCAATGCACCTCACAGTTATTACACACTAGCTCTTGCCCACTCGCGTGAATGTCGATTTTCCGCTACAAAGGGAATCCCGACACAAACAGATTTATATAAAACGCTAACAATCACTTTTACTTGACCTCTTGTACCTTAGTGGCGGCTACTAAAACAGGGATCAAGCTCTATCTTCTATTCTACTGGATCGATTTTGATGAAACATGCCGCATTATTTAAGTCGGAATAGCACCTTTAAGACTAATAGTTTAATCAAAATCAACCCGCTGGTTTTTGCGTGAAACCCGAACAAACAAAAAACAAACATCGACGGATTTGGTTTCAGAAGACCTTAATAAGTCAATCTCAGTAGTTTATTTCTAAATATCTTTGATTTTTGAAAATTTGTCATTTAACAATTTTATAATGGTATAGATTAAATAGTCCTGCAATCTGACAATAAAATACCGATATATCAGATTTTTTTTGCTTCTTGGGAGATTTATATACATACATACGACGAATAGCATGTGGACTATGCCAAGTTCCCTTCGGCTTATTTCCTGGAAAGGTCTTTTTCGATTATTGACGAAACATCACCCACACAGTTATATATGAAACATCATCATAAACCAATGAAATACTAAAAAAAATACAGGTATTGCGTCGGTTTAGTCATGCTTAAAACAGTATTGCCTATAGTCAAAATTTACCTTTTTAGGGTCTTTAAGTGTACCTGGGTGTACCTAAAAAGTAACATTTTTTAAATAAATGTAGCATTTCTTATTATATTCTATAGTTACTAAACAATAATTGCGTATGAAATTCTTTCCTAGGTTTTTGATGTTTGTATCTTTCTGTGACGTGACGGCTCTGTTCACACATGTTGTTAATATTAATTACTTTCTATGCACGAAAAATAAATAATAAAAATACTGTAACTGGCTGTCTATTGAATAAACTCTATTTTATTATAATATGACTGTAGGATTTACATTCTATAAATAAGTAAATAAATGAGTTTTGGCGGCAAACCAAGGGAAGCGTCGCTTCAAGTTTTTATTTCATTGTTTTATATTTGTTTATTGTGATGTTTAATATATAAATTTAGTGTTGTTGTGTGTATTAATCGTCAATAATCGTGAACAATATTGACACACTGGAATAAAACTGTAATCAATATAACAAAGTGATCATATTTTTTCAAGGCAATAGTCCTGTGGAATTTTGCGTCATCAAAGTGGCATTCGTCGGATTGACTTCAAAATTCCCAAGAAGCAATAAAATGTGACGCACCGATATTTTATTGTTAACTTGACGAATATTCTATAACTTCAAAAATTTATACACTCGACACTGGCAGAAATGGCGCGAATTCGCAGCCGATTGCCACTATGAAAAAAAGAAGAATAAATAAATATATATCATGTGCAACGTACCGTTAGTCTCCATAGCTAGTGAAGTACACAATCCTAGCTTTTCTTTGGGCAGTTTCACTTGTTTCCTTAACGCGGCGTCTCCCACCAGTCTCTCGTAGTCTTTGTTCGTGTACGCCGAAGTGGTGTCCACACCTAAAAGCAAATGTTCAGTTGGCTGTAGTAAAAACGTGTATTATCATAGACAGACATACATAGATACATAGATAACATATATAGATGTCTCAAGAAGACATGAATCCCGAGGATGGACATAGGCTACTAATACTACTGATATTATTGCGGGCGAAGCTACGAATTGTAACTAGTCTATTAATAAAATAACAAAATCTAATGCATTTCCTACGGAATGTCTGTGGAATTACCCTGACTGACCTGTTGTGCAGTAGCGCGATAAGGGACCGATGTATGTTGAAGCATGATAATGTTACCATATCGAATCAAGGCAGTAATCCTCCAATAGTTTGGTCTTACAGAAAGGATGACTGAGATTCGATTGACGAAACGAATATGCCGGGCAAATGTGAGTGGAAGTGTCGAAAGAGCGCGCACAGGAAACTTATCTAAATCAACAACTTGTTTTAAGCAGGTCAAATTCATAGTACCCTTATTCGACGAAATGTATGAAAGAGTTGTGTCAGGATTGTAATATGTCGCAAATTGTGGCCTCTGTCTTCTCCGATAGAATACGGACGTGATAGTACATATGTATGCATTAACGTTTTGTATTGGTACTCACCGAACAAATATTTAGAGGCTCGTTTCTTGGACAACGTGAAGTCTTCGTCCATCAGTATGTGAAGGGTCACCGAATTCTCAAGCAAGTTGTGGTACATAGTCGAATAGTCCAACTGAAATCATAATTTAACTTCAATAGTGCTATGGTGTAATCTAGTGCATTGGTGGTGTAGTGGTTTTTGAAACGGTTTACGATCGAATGTACGGTCTACATTGTAGACACCAATGTACTTAATGGAGAAGGAAAACTTCGTGAGGAAACCTGCATGTTCACATGGGTATGTGAAATCTACCAGCCCGCACTAGGCCAGCGCGGTAGACTACGGCCTAATCCCTTTCCTGAGCAGAAAGTCCGTACCCCTGTAGTGGGGACGATATGGACTGGGGATGATGATGATGGTGTAATCCCTCCTTTGTAAGGTGGAGAGCCATGTCCTTAAAGCTAGTTGTAAATAAAGGTGACTGACTCTCATGAAGCCGGCGTCGCACTTGGTGCAGGGCAGCAGCACGAAGGTGCGCGGCACGGCGGGCCGGAACGGCAGCCGCGTCGCGAAGTTCAGCGCGGCGAACACGTCGGCGCGGACAGTCTTGTTCGCTCTCACGAGGTCCGCCTTATCTGTGGGAACACGTTAATCGATCTAAAGTTTCACTTCGTGTTTATAGTTCGAAGATTAGATGGGAAAAATTGATCTTGTATTATTACAACCTTGTTGACAAAATTCGGAAAACATGTGTAGTAACTGCCGTTTGGGCTTAGTAGTAGCACGCTAAGGAATAGTTTCTGAGTGCTTATTAATTATACCCATCGGGTTAGAATCATCTCTTTAAAACGGTGGTAACATCGATTTCATTATCATCTTCAGTCTGTATTCGTCATCAATACAGGGACACAGACCTCAATCACTGATTGAGATGACTGTTGGATTAGGCCGCAGTCTACCACGCTGGCCTATTGTGGATTGATAGACACACACACATGCGGACAGGCGGGTTTCCTGGTGAAATTTTCTTTCTTCGCCCAGTACATCGATTTATATGTTACTAATTATAACCAACAGAGTTACAAAATTAAAAAAAAAATTGAAAAAGTAAAAAGAAGTTTTTGAGCCTGTTTTACCTTTCTAGATAAGAGTGAATAGGTTTTTATTAAGCTAGTACGTTTTAAGTACGTTTTACCACCCTAGGCTACATCGCCACTTACCATCAGGTGCGATTATAGTCAAGTACTGGCTTAAATATTGTGCAAAACCGTAAGTAAAGAATTTTCGTATGTGGCACTCCGAATCGGGAATTAATCGTTCTGTTAATTGGCAGAACGATTAAAATGTCATATATTGATTGTAACAGAACTAAATTTTGTCTCTCCCTATCTTTTTCTAATGTCAGACGCCAAAACGAGATAGCTACAATTTATTGCTGTCAGTATAGTTTAGACACATCAAAATTAAATAATTTAGATGTGACCACGGAACATACCGAATAAAAATACGCAAAAACGTTAATTTTTTGTACCGTTTAACAAAAACGTAGATTGATACTCGTTAAAAATGTTTGCTCTCTCGTATTGGTGTTTGGCATTAGAAAAGGATAGGGAGAGTCTAGATTTGGTTTAAATTGTGTTATATGAGAATCGACACCACTATGTTCAGCAGTAAACTGAGGAAGACTGAAACGTAATTATCATTTTTAAATACCTATGATAAGGTGGTCGAAGTGCAGCGCGATCTCGATGGAGTTGGTGAACACGCCGTTGTCGACGTAGAGTGCGCGCGGCCGCGCGTACACGCCGCGCCCGCCGTACCCGACCACCGCGTACCTGCGCGCACACCTCGTCGTTCGTTATTAAATTCACACTAAAACATAGTCTCCTTCACAAAAGGTTTGTCATAATTTCCACGCTTGACAGGCTTTGAGATAGCAGTATGAACATCATCAGCTCGTGAACGACCACCGCTGGGCGTGGGCCTCTACCTTAAAGAGGAAGGATTTGCCATAATCTGCACGCTTCTCTTGGGGATCGCAGTATATGCTCAACGAATCGCAGGATAACGCTGCGGCCTACTGTCCCGTAGCCGATTTTAATGTAACTCACGGGACGGTAGGGGTGACATAATACTAATTTAGAGCGTAATTTATATATTTCGTATTTTTATAGACTAATATGATACACATAGATGTAAATGAACTGACTGGTAGTAACGCCGATCTTAGGATCAATGAGTTCTACATTCAAATACCGATAGGGACAAACTCTATGCGGTGAGCAGTTAAATGGCAATTATTACTACGCCGACGATACGCTTTAGGATTTATCTTTATTAACACATTAAATATAGCGGTGTCTACACACAGGGAATCCTAATTTGGCACTAATGTGTGAAGTGTCCACAATATATACATATGTATATTACTATATTATAAACTGTTTAAATAGAAGATTTTTTAGTGTTTGATTTTATTATATTAAAAAAAAATTAAACTGACTTAGTCTTGAAAAACTATGATGAAGGTATCTTTTTGATTAAAGAAATAAAATAGAAATAATTGAGTCAAGGTTATTTTGTACTCGTTGTTTATAAAATTCTCTCGACCAATTAGTTATTATTCAAAACAGTAAAAAATTTCCTATGTACCTACTCGTACTCTAATTTGTAATTTGGATAATTCGTAATGTCGATAATATGTGATATCGTTAATTTGTGATGTTAATAATAGAGATGTTTATGATGTAACGTTAATAATTTAGAAAATAATTTTAGTGCATCGAGTTTGTATGGAGACTGTTATTAGACATATTTTCTTCGTTCATACTTTTATATGAATGAATTATCGATGAATGAACTGATGAAAAGTGACTTGGACTACTGTGTGCACCTGTTGTCAGACAGGCCCCCGGCCTGCAGCTCCGTGTCGAAGGCCTCGATGAAAAGTTCCATGTTCTTCGTTTTGCGCAGGTTCTTATTGCAGAGCTGCGCTTCTACTATGAACACCACGTCCGTCGACTTGGGCACGTACCGCAACACGTGGAACGCACCCTCTTCTATCGCGTCTCCTTGGGGTGTCGTGCATCTGGACATTGAGAATATTATTTGATTCTTCATCTTAATACTAATCCGATTACATGGTGGCCCAGAGGGTTAGTAGAGCGATCGGGGAGGTCGCGGGATCAAATCTGATAACCACTGTGGTTTTGAAACTCATGTGTGATTTAGGCTATATTGTAGACACCACATGTACGGTAGAGATGGGCAGATTGGTGATGCAAGGGTTTGTAAAGTTAGGTGAACGGTGTTGGCCAGCGTGGTAGATTATAGAACCCTGAACACCTCTCGATAAAGCCAGTTCCATGCCCCATATTGGAAAAATATAGTGACCTATTAAGTGAACCGATCATGCTTACTAGTCCGGTGTTGTCACCAAACTAATTCTTATTCACAAATTGATAGTCTAGCTGCAATTTCTTTAATCTTAAAACAGCGGTCATTTCAAACCTCCTCTTCGATTAGGGCAATAGTTTCGGGAGTGAGCACTTCCACGGGTCGACCGTCATGGCCGATATCTTCGACGGTTTCTCTCCCGAGGCGAAATTCTTTCACCCAATTTTTCACACCATCTAATCGTTCTTTTATTTGGGTGGGCGATAAGCCTTCTTTAAACAGAAACTTTATGACGCTTCGGTACCCGATTTTCGACGTTTCGAAGAAATACGCGACTCTTGTTGTTCAAACCACTGCTAAACTGAGACTACGCTTTTCATGTCGATGCGTGTTCGTATATAAATTACACGATAAATTTGCAATTCGATGCAACATAACATGTGTCGACAAGTCGCGTAGAACTATATCAGGCCAGTTCATTATGGGACCGACTACGTACCTCAAAACTGATTCGATGTAGATTGGATCATTTTCACTTAAATCCGTCAACTTATTCTTTCCTAGCTTCTGTCCGCGGCTTCATTCGATTGGAATATTAAAATATACCAGGACAAAAAGTATTTAATCCAAGACATAGTGTATCTGTGTTTCATCCAAATCCATTCAACGGTTTAATCGTATTTGAATAGTATCGTAATATCATCTTCATATCAGCGCACAGGCGACCACTGCTGGACATAGGCCTGCTCTAATGATCGTCACACCGAGCGGCTACGAGCCGTCTGCATCTAGCGATTGCCCGCAATCTTCACTGGGTCATTGGGCCACCTAGTCGGGGTTCTATCCGCATTACGCATTCCGGTTCGGGGTCGCCACTCCGGCACTTCAATACTCGGAACTTCCATTGGATCTGCGAGCTATGTGAACCATCCGCTGCTACTGAATAGTAAACATACTAATTTTGTTATTTAGAACATCGGTAAGATTAATTGGAATCAAAATCACGGCTGCGCAATTTTAAAATACATTAGGAACATTTTTCCCGAAAATGATGTTATTGCATTTTTGGATTAGGCTAGTAAAAGCTCTATTGAATACTCCTGTAGTTCTATGACGAATAGAAACCAAGATACAACATTTTTCCTACAGGCGTACCAGATAGAAACGTGTGCAGTACAAACAACTGTATTTTGGGCTCTCCTGTAAAATTTCACAGAAAACACATACTGGGTTTTAAAATGGCGCAGCGGATCAGTGTTAGAATGCGTGTGTTAGTGTTGAGTGTATGTCCGTACTGATGGCAGTGGTCCGGCATGTGCGTGGGCACGTGCTGGTGCTGGCACACCTCCCGGTACGCGCTGGCCAGCGCGCACGCGGCCCCGCCCGCCACGCACTCGCTGAAGAACGGCGTCGCCGATATCTGCCGCAGGCCAATACATACGTTAGTTACAATAGCCCGCCGATATTAAGATACACGCTGTATAGCATTGGAGGTCTGTGGTTGAGCGACCAACTAAATTTCATCATCATTATTATTAGTCCGCGGAAGTCCGCTGCGGAACGCGGGCCTCCTTTTTGAAAAGAAGGGATGTGGCATTATCTCAACGCTCCCCAGTAGATTTTGACAGAATAACAGAATAACGCTGCTGCCCATTATAATACATCTCTTAGCTGTTTCTCACAACATCCATACGTTTAGAAATGGAGTGATGCTATTATTAACACAACAGTATCTAAGAGATGACAAAAGAAAAAGATGACATTGCAGAAGATGGGAAGATGAACTTAAATTTCAGCAGGCCCTACCTGGAGTATAGTTTAAAGATATACTAAGTGATGGAAACTGTTAGAGGAGGTCTTTGACAGGACGCACACTGAACTATTAGAATATGGAATGATTCACACAGGAGGGTCTAGAGTAAAGGGCTTATTTATTGTGTTTTAAAACGTGTTTAGTACTAGTACTCACGACAGAGAAGCAGGGGTTGAGTGGCGACACCTTGTTCAGGAAAAACTTGTCGCACAGCGTGTCGTTCTTGAGCTCGTGGTTCTCGATGTGCGCGGGGCGCGCGTCGGCGGCCACATTCCACGCTTGGCCGAGCGCGCGCACCGACGCGGTGTGCGTACTGTTCGGCAGCAGGAGCTCGTCGTACTGTTCGTTGTTGTACGTGCCCAGCAGGCCGCCCAGCGTCGCGTAGCACCAGCCTACGCGACACCATACAAACAACGTGTGGATTGACTAAATTGGAACTTCGTCTGGATTAATAAAAAAAAAACAACGCATAGAATGACTAAACTAGAATTTCGTTTGGATTAATAAAAACAACGTGTAGATTAATTAAATTGGAACTTCGATTGGATTAATAAAAAACTGCATGTAGATTGACTAAATTGGAACTTCGCCTGGATTTATTATACACTAACTTTTCATGGCCCAATAACTGTATACAACTGTATCTTGTAGAATGTTAGGCATGACTTCATTGACGGATCTAGGCTACGATTACTGATCATTGTCAATACAATCATACTATTAATACAAGCAAAGTTACGAGTTTCAGCTAGTAATAAATAAAATCGTTATTAAGGGACTTTAATTTAATACTTTTAAATATTGGCACGTTGAGAAGGAAAGGAATCTATTGTATATTTTAACTACATATTTTATGTTTTAACTTGCACGTGGCCCTAGTCCCTTCCAATGTTGGGTTTATTGAATTCAGTTTGAAAGCTACACATTAGTTTAGGAGTGAAGTCAGGTAGACCTGACTTCACCTGTACCTTAGAAGGTATGCCCGACCTAAAAGATGCATTCGCTTTCGGATCAATGTATCACAGCAGGAAAAACGTCCTGTCTGTCACAATTGCTGCATGTTGTGCTGCTAGAGAAATTCATATTGTAAAGATGCTTCTTCCTAACGAAATGGCCTGTAAGTGTTTCTACAAGACGGCGCAGCTCTTGCCTGCTGAGTCCCAGTGACTTAATACTGTCTTGATGACTCCAGTCGCCAAGTTTAGTAGCGATTGTGGTCTGATATGAGTTGTAATATTCAATGTTTCCCGAACATCTCTAATACGGAGACATCTCAATATAAGTTTTTTTATAGCCATAGCAATATCGGTATTTATGTTTTGGTTTATTCCACATTATTCATTTAGTTCATGTTCAGATCCCAGGAACTTAGACCCGATTAGAAAACTCGGTTTTTACACTTAGTTTCGGGTTTATAACACTGTCCAGCCATCTGAACTCCTTGTATAACCCAGACCTACCTAGAATTAAAGAAAACTGTTACTTGTTTTGTATAATAAATTATTTTTATTAACTTTTTGGAGCGTAACAGCCATTTACCTTGCTGTCACACTGTCTTGTCTTGCGATTGGTATGTTTTTATTTATTATATTTGGATGTTTTATATTTATTTATTGTATATTTATTTACTTATTATGGTATGTTTTATATTTATTTATTATCCAAATTTTTTTTTATATTTTTTAGAGATACCTTCAGATGGGTCTGTACTTCTAATTACTAACTGGAGAGTAAATCTATAATTTCTAAATCATCATCATCACCATCCCCAGTCCATATCATCCCCACTACAGGGGCACGGACCTCCCCTGATCAGGAGGGGGATTTTTTAAATAAATACTCGAAAATCTACTCCAGAAAAAATAATGTAACTACAAGAAATTGCGAAAATATATTTTTAGTGCGTCTTTCTTTCAAACATTCACGGAGCGAAGGATTGCTATGAGTTTTTGTATTGTTTGGATAATTCTCCATCGCTGTTTATAGTAACAGGGGTGATGTTGATGATGATGTTTAAAAATATATTTCATGTCGGATATAGAAGATAGATAAGGGATAGCGTAACAGTATACTTGGGAAATTCTAATAATGAATATTGTTCAAGAGTTACAAATTCATCAAATTATAGCAAAATATCAAGGATCTACCAACAATTCTTTGGCAACGACGCTCCATCTTTATATATAGCATACAAACTTACCCGAGACCTGCAGTTTGCAGGTGTGGAAGAGCAAGTTGCACTGTATCTCTATACCGTTGTAGCTCTGCAGTGCGAGCGTGTCCGTCTGCCGGTCCACCATCACCCCGTCCACATGCGCCGGCAGGCTCAGAACCTTGCCACCTATTGACACCGCCTGCAATGATAGTTTACTAGTACATATTTCCAATCCCAGTTCTGAGCGATGTTTAAAATTACATGCCTCTATAGCTCATCGGCAATTAGCTTAAAATTAACGGTAAAATTTGTACTGGACAGACAGACAAGAAATTAAGTTAATAAAAACATGATAAAAATAGTTATTTTTTTAAGTTTTATATTTCAGTACTTGACTACCACCACCTGATGGTAAGCGGCGATGTAACCTAGATTGGTAAAACGTACTAGCTAATAAAACCTATTCACACTTGTTTTAAAGACATTATAATCGGATGGAAATGATGACGAAGGAAGACTATTCCAGTATTTGGCTGCGCGTATTTTGAATACTACTGTAATAACGTGAATATTACTGTGAAGACTTTTTAACAAAAAACAAAACCAACTTCAAAAATATCTGCTTTAAAAATGGACTAAAAAGTTAAAAATAATTGCGTTATTCATTTACTCAAATTAATTGAATATCACAATCAATTTACTACGACAATAATATATAATACAATTGTTGCTACTTTTGGAGTCGGTGCCAGCCTAAATACGTTAAAATGATTCTAACTGAATATAGTTAGAGATGTATACCTACTTATGCTACTTTCTTATATGTATATTACTGTCGTAGTAAATTGATTGTGATATTCAATTAATTGGAGTAAATGAATAACGCAATTATTTTTAACTTTTTAGTGTATTTCTAGAGTATATTTTTTTGAAGTTGGTTGTTATTTGTTAAAAAAGTTTTATTTCTTGCTTTTCAGTGAATATTATGTTTTGTATGTTACTTGTTTGTCAAGTACGAATGTGGGTAGACCTATTAAACGCACTGACAATCTGAATAAGCGCCGTTTAAATGAGACGAGCGTAGAAAGGTAAAAACGCCTAACTCAAACTAGGAAATCCACATCCAAGACAATTCCAAAAGAGACTAGTGAAATGAAGTACCTATCTAGTCTTGAATTGTCATAAACCTGCCAATATCCCAATCACTAAACATTTTTCTATCCGATTTTCAGGAGTTTTGTTGTACATATATCTTCGGAAACCAAGGTCTAATGCCCATAAAAATAAAATGGGACCCCCTTGAGAATGTCCCCTTTCTAACAAAAAAAAAAAAAGATTTTTTAAGATTGGTTTATAAATGACGAAGTTCTGAGGTAACAAACATAAAAAAATATATAACCGAATTGAGAACCTCCACCTTTTTTTGAAATCAGTTAAAAATTCGCAAGAACTGCTTAGATTCGAATTGTTTCAAAACACAAATAAATTAATATATCTTTCAGAAAAATCTCTTTCGCTTTCTTCTTCTTCATGAGCTCGTGCTTCATGAGCCTGCAATAGACTTCCTATTGCAGGATTTGAACGTTTATCTTAAAAGGGAGGGATTTGCCATAAAGTTCACGCTTGACAGACCTTTTGGATATCGCAGTAGATTGTGATTGAATAACAGGATAACGCTGCTGCATTATGCTGGTACATCCTTTAGCTGGTTATCACACCATCCACGGGAAGAGATGAAGCAACGTCATTATTATACCGCCACTCAGCAAACTTTACAAGTGAAATAAAATACCGCTAACCTGCTTGTACAAATCAACGTGTATCAAGCTCCGTCTGGTTAGGACCACCAAATTGTACCTCCCCTGGTCGTTGCTCTCCATCAGTACAGTGAAGTTGCCTTGCTTGTAGTCTTTTGTGAGAAGGAAGGTGCCAGCTTCAGATATCGTAAAAACTTTCTTGTCGAAAGTAACCAAGGTACCTTGGCCAGTCATCATTGCCATACCTGTGAATATATAGGATTACTGAAACAGTACTGTCTGTAGTCAAGTTAAAGCTTGTTATGTAGGTATCAACATCTCCATCATCTCGCGTCCATGTTCATCCCAAATACAGGGACCTCTCCTCAAAAGGAGGTGGATTAGGACGTAGTCTATAATGTTAGCCTGGTGAGGGTTGGTTGACTTCACACTACACGGGTATGCAGGTGATTATAAAAATTTTCCTCCTCTGTTGAGTACATTGGTGTCTACTATGTATTATAGACCGTAAAAAAAATTGAAATAACACATTGGTACGATTCCACGATGAAACCCGCGATCTTTTCGATCGCGAGTCTTTATGGTATAGGTATACTAGATGAGGCCCAGTTAGTAGCTAATTTTGTGGGCACGAAAACCTCCATAACATCTTATTTCATTGTGAACTCTATGGGTCAAAGCTTGGGTGCATTAATGCATGTCAACTATATGGGATTTTGTGTTCCCCATAGACCTCATCTCTTTCTATACTAGGTTCACTTCACTGCAGTTTGAACAAAGCTACATATTGCTGTAGCGGTGAAGTCTTCCGGTATGTGGTACACTAGACCTAGATAATCCATTCGCTTTCTGGCCAATGCATCACAACAGCACAACATGTGTATCATGGTGTCCACCTCTAAAACAATATCGTGCTTATCCCATTTAAAGCCAGCATTTCCAAATGGGAACAATCAGATTTCCTTATTTTACGTACATTCGCGTATTATAAAAATTACATATATCGATATAATTTAGATTTTTTTTTAAATAATAGTGATTGGATGTTTAGAGCTTTTTTTAACAAAAGTAATATTTTATCTTAACTAATAACACCACAACTATCTTAAAATGATAAAAACTTGTAGAAAAAACATTTAGTCCCAAATGGCTTAAGCAATTCATCTTGTAAAGTTAGGTTTTCGTACCAAAATGGGCTTCAAGTGCTCTAATTAGGTAGCGCAATTTTTGCCTGCTGAGTCCTAGTAGTCCATGACTGTTTCGATCATTAAATTCGTCAATGAACCTTTTGGATTATGACAGTCCTTTACAGTGTTGCCACTCTGCCTTATTTTTAATATATTTTCAAATTTATTTTTTGTATGTAACCGCTATACTGGTCATACTAGATTTTGTACAGAACATCGAATGCATCGAAATAAAAAAAATATGTTAAAACGACTCTCATTATGATACTGTTGCGTATATAAATGTACTTACCGACAAACGGCGGCATCAGGTTATCAAAGTCCATATAAGGTCTGATGTCGTAATAGAAGGACCAGATGCTCTTGTTTGTCGTCAGCCATTCGTCCATGAAGTCCTTCACAGTCTTATACTCGGATATCTCTGTGAAGTCTGGGGTCTGGTTGAAGGCGTGCCAGGACATGGGTAGTTTCTGTTCTAAACGTATCTCTCCGACATGAGGGTCGAATATAAAGTTAGTTTTTGGTGTTCGGTGTCTGAAAAAGAATATATCACGCGTTCGTCTTTTAACTTTAGCATTAAAATATTTATTTTTATTTTATTTATTTACATAAAGAAAAAAAAATCAGTAATATGTTAATTAAAAAGACAACAAAAAATTTAGTAACTCCTTAACCAATAGTTTCCAATAAATAGTAGGAAAAATCTTTTATGTATACACACATTCTAATTACAGATTTGGTACTGCTTCATTTCTCATTTAAATTGGGAGAGACCTAAGTGAAAAACAATCATTATGCTTTTCACTGTAATTGAATATTATCTAAATATATAAAGTCGTCGTTTAGCTGATTGACAGACTGATTAATAATTAGCAAGCAATCCAAACTAGAGGTGCTAGAGACGTAAAATTTGCAAGCTTCCTTAAGTAGTTTAGAGCAGCATTAAGAAATTTTGTAAATTGGCTTTCTATGAGGTTCGAAGTTGGGATCAACGGATAGCAAAAAATAACAAATAGCTAGTTAAGGATAAATTTGTTAGCTTAGTTTACAACAAGTGATTGGCCCGGATTAAACGACACTTGTCACGGCTGAGTGTTAGATGGCAATCTTGAAATTTTGCATAGAAGTTTTTGATATAGAGCAGGTGAACACTAAGAATGGATTTTTGAAATTTCATCCCCTAAGGGGGGTTAAATATTTAAGAAAAGTCAAATGGTTCTTGATATGTTGTTAATGAGAAATCTTATTAGACATAAACAGTAATAATGTAACTCACATTTCTTCATACTGAAGCGCAGTCTTGGTCATATCGGTGAGTTTAGCATAAAGTATCTCACCGACTGTATGGAGCGCTTCACCGATCAGGAAGTAATCATACCACCACTTAAGACGAACGTACGCTTCTTGGTACTGTAAAATATAAATAATAAATTCTATAAACATAAGTATTTAAGTGTATTTTACATATATACCCACAGGCACATTCCCTGAATAACAGCAGACTCAGATCTGAACGAGTCGAGATTATATTAACTAGTTAAGCTTGGAAAAGAAAATTATCTAAAGATTACATGAACTGATCGCTTAAAGTAACAACATACCTACTCTATGTCTATCCTGCTCCTTTGTTAAATTTCAAAATAATCAGTGTGTATTTATTATATTAGTACAAACAGCTAATTTACATAGAGAAATACAAGATAATTACTTACAGAATTACATATAGAAGAAAATTAATTTTTTAAAGACACCTTCCATACTAACGATTTTAAAAACACTCACGGACCTTTTGGAATAAAACGTCTTGAAATTATTAAACTGTGAAATATTAGTATTTTAAATTCAATTCTAATTGTTACAAACAAAACGTCTGAATTACCTTCTCCCTTACATACACCACTTGCGGCGTCTTGAGGAAGTTCTGCCAAGCGTTTCTGAACTCGGCAAACAGTTGGGTTAGCTCGTCCTTGAACGGTATATACTTCTCGATCTTGTTCCACATGACGTTCCAGAGCTTTTTGGTGTATTTCTTTATGTTCGTTATTAAGTCGTTATTCATTAGGTCTTTGTAAATACTGTGAATAAAGTGTTTAATACAAGTTTGTTGGTTCGTTTATTGTATGTTGCGTAGCGTCCGCATAATAATGTCAAAATAGTGTCACTCCGTCTCATCTCGCGGGTTCTTTGAGAACCAGATAAGGGATGTATCAGGATAATGGGCAGCAGCGTTAACTTTTAATCAATCAAACACTACTGCGATCTCCAAGACGCCTGTCAAGCGTGGAGATTATGGTAAATCGCTCCCTTTAAGGTCCATGTCCAACAGTGGACTTCCACGGGCTGATTATGATGATGATAAGTTTGTTACAAAAACATAGCTGTCACATGGAGCATACGTAGACAGAACGGACGCTCACTCCCTGATCCTGAACTACTATCTATAAAATGACATTATAGGAGACAAGTTGAAACTCCAAACTCCACCGGCGGTGGGTAGCATCTACTGTACTCTCTTAGAATCGCCAAGCGTGGTAATTAGGACAAATATCGTTTTTATGACCTACAGGCTAATAGGATTTATCTGGGTTATTGTATGTGTACATATACTTATATATGTATATAATATTTTGATATTTATTAATATTTTAATCTTATATTTAAGTATTAGTATTATTATATAGTGTATTGTTATTTTTTAAGCCAGTATTTATTTTTTTATACTTCGTTCAATTTCGGTTGCTACGCCTACTTCATATTAGCATCACTTATGGTAGAGTGGTAAAAAGAAACGTCTTAGGTATTATATTCGCCTGTACACATAATAGTGTCTAAAGAATAAATAAATAAGATTAATGTGGGCAAACATACGTATTACGATACAACATCAAATAATATTATATATAATATACTTACAGATCCATCTCGTGTCCAAACGCAGACACGTAGTTAAAATATGGCGAGTCCGTCAACTCTTGTGTCCTGTTGTAGAAGAAATCCATCACACTCTTCCACACGCTAAACACGAACGACTCCGTATAATGCAGTATCTTAAAGAACAAGGGCTCCACAGACTTGAGCAACTCGTGCCAGTATTTAGAGAGCCTATTGGTAGCGTTCACCCATGTCTCCTCCCAGTACTCCAAGAACTTTATATGAAGATCACGTATGAAACTATCGTACTTAAATATCATATCTTCAAGCTTCTGCGAGACTAACTCCATGAAGTCGGCTTCTAAAAATTTGTTCATTGAATCCAAAAAGTTCGCGTAAGCCTTTTTGATTGAATCAACGACGTACGTCAAGCTTTGTTTTATGGACTGACTCGTGTTGCCCATCATCCCCCACATGTCGTTCACTATTCCGGGCAAACTCTCCAAATGGTTCCGTATAGCCATTTCGTCTAGGACATAGTATGTGAATTCTACGATGTCTTTGACATAAAAGTCGTTTTCGGTGTAAGATTGATTTAAGAACAGTTGAAAGTCGTCCAAGTCATCTTTGATAACGTGCAAATCGTTTAGATCGTTTAAGAATTCACGGATTTTCGGCTTCGCGTCCGACCAAATGTTCTTGAGGGCAAGGTGAGCTTCCATCGGCATCTCCTTCAATATGATTAGTGTATCGTTTATTTGCGAGTATAAAAGTTTCAGCGTGTAAACGGCCGTTGACTTCACTTCGGAGAACATTTGGGGACGCCATTTTATCGTGCTGGTCAATAGGCGCGAGTGATTGAGACGGATGTAAGAGGCCAAGTCGACTGTGGTGACGTCATCGAAGTCTCGCCACGCGTCTAGCTTCGCTGACCTAGTGTCGACGATTTGTCCTATCATGTGGTACGAGATATCTGTGAGAGAATAAGCGTAAATTACGTTCGACCATCAATATGATATCATTCTGTTCCTTATGTAGTTTGGAATCATCACTATCATCAGCTCTTGGAAGTCCACTGCTGGACTAAAGAGGAGGGCTTTGCGCTTTTGATGTTCACGTTTGGCAGGCGTCTTGAAGGTCGCAGTAGATTTTTATTAAATAATACGATAACACTGCTGTACATCTGATCCCCGGGTAGGACGGTGATATGAGCGGCTCACATCGCCCTGAACACCATCAGTCAGGTGCTGAGGTCCTATGTAGGATTCACTCTGCGTTAAAAAAAAGGTGCTGAGGTGCTGCGGGGGAGTAGGTTTTCCCCCCGAGAAGCGCTCGAAAGACCGAGACACCGAGAGGAGACCTCCCGGAGTCCCTCAATATGTTGATGAAGGCCGCCGCAGAGTTTTTAGTCAGTAAGTTTCTGAGACGCCCCGCAAGCCGCGGATATTGCGGAAGTCCTATGTAGGATTCACTCTGCGTTAAAAAAAAGGATAACACTGCTGCCCGTTGACCATCCCTTAGCTGGTTCTCACTAGGAATGATATATATGAGAATATTATACGAGAAAATGATACGTCTCTAACGATGTCTTACCGTCACTGCTGTTGAAGTGGGCCACGAGTGATTTGTCCTTCATGAACAGGGTCGCCACACCGGAATCGTTGCCGTTCGTTCGGTGCACGGAGGTGTATACCTTGTACTCCGGATAAACTAACTCCCACGTGCCGTTAGCTTTGTAAAAGTAAGTCTCGTTTTCTCGCTGGAATATTGAAACATTGAACATTGTATGGTGGGTAAAGAACTAGGACTACAATCAGATGTAACAGTTTTTTTTTACTTCGTGGATACAGCAAACGGTCTTGAAGCCTACTGTAGCCCATAGGACTAATTGGTTTAGTAACAGTGACCCTGCTTTTTGCGCCAATTTGTCCCGGCTTCTAATCCCGGTAGAGACAAAATTTTGTGATGAGCACGCGGGTTTGTATCCAAATTATAGATGTATTTATATGTATTAGGATTTATTTATATTAGTACTAGCTTTTGGCCGCGGCTCCGCCAGCGTGGATGTCGATTTTCCGCAACATGAGAAATCCCGACACAATCATAGATTTATATAAAAAATATTAACCATTTTATTTGACCTCTCGTAGTTAAGCGGGGGCAACTAAAACAGGGATCAAGCTGTATCTTCAATTTTACTGGACCGAATTTGATGAAACATGCCGCATTAATTCAGTCGGAATAGTACCTTTAAACCTGTAATAGTTTAATCAAAATCTACCCGTTGGTTTTTGCGTGAAGACCGAACAAACAAACAAACAAACATCGACGGATTCGGTTTCAGAAGCCCTTAATCAGTTGATCTGAGTAGTTTGTTTTTAAATAACTAATAATTTTTGAAAATTTGACATTAAACAATTTTCTAATAGTATAGAAGTATATTGTTGTCTACTCCGTTGTCTAGTACTCAAGATATAGGTAATTCTAATTTAAGACTAAATCAATGTGTGTAAAAAAGTGTGTTAAAAGTTTGGACACAGATTTAATTCAGAGGTACCCAAACATTTTTGTCTTATAGAATATATGACATTGATGAATTTTTGCAAATTCATCAATTTAAAATGTATTTTTGACAGCTGGTGTAATGCTACTTCCTTTGAAAGATTTAAATTTATAACGGTACTGAAGTCGTCGTCACATCTGAGCCCCGATATAGGGTGAGCACTTTGGGTATCAATGTACTAATCGGATGGACTAAAAAACCCTTACCTCCCAATTGATAAAACTTTTAGCCATATCAACGACTAATTTGTTACTCCTCAGTTTCTCATAGAACAGGGACTTCTGGAATCTATAGTAATTCTTCAAGTAGTACCACCGACTGTGTATATTCACATCCGTTTTCATGTCCAAATCCAAGTTTGTGGACGGATGTTTGCATGTTAAAGCGAATTGGTAATCTCGCACGGGACCGTTCGAGTTGTCCGTCAATATGGACTTGAGTCTCAAATACTCGTTTTCGTAGTCGGAGTATTGTAGTTCTAATGAAATGTTCGACATTATGGACGGTGTGTTAATGTATTGTCCTTTCAAGGTTACGTCCTGAAACAGATATTTTTATTAGTGTAGCAATGAAGAGAGCAAAATTAGCTTTTTGGGGACACAATCCACTGAAAAGCTTTACAAGTGGAAACTTATAAACGGCCATCACACAATATACTGTTTACTAGTTTTATCAGCTGTAAGTTTTAGAAGAGCCGGCAAACCATCAGAGACTCTTCCGTTGTTGGGTATGTCCGTGCAGCGGTGATTGCTTACCATCAGGTGACTCCTCTCCCATAAAAAATAACAAAATAAATTTAAAATAAAGTTTTTCTTTGGTCATTTGGGGACAAATTTTAGAGATCGGTTTTTTCCCCATTTAATTTCCATGATCAGTCTCTCATCTCAAAGGGGTAAAAAAAGAGAAATTGGTTAGATGGTAAACAGTGTAAGTAACTTTATTTAGACTGATAATAACGTGTCTTGATATATACATTAGTTTTTTTTTTAAATGACACCCGCATTAGGATTAAAATTCATGTGTCGCGGGGACTTTACAAACATTCAAATAACGGAAACACAGAACACCCAGACTCAGAACAACAATTTGTGGTTCACACAAAATTATTGTCCCGTGTGGGGATCGAACCCACAATACTCAACAGTGCAGTGGAAAAGCGACCACTTAAACCACTGCGCTATCCGTGCAGTCAAAGTTAATGATAAAGAAATGACAAATCCAAACAGCCTTTTGAACCTCAGTTCAAATATTCAGCCGAATACTTAAATACTGGTACGAGTAAACATCATCATCATTATCATCAACCGTGGTAATCCACTGCTACAATTGGGCTTTAAAATGAAAGGATTTGCTAAAATCTTCACGTCTTGGAGATCACACTAGATTGAATAACAGGACAACGTTGCTGCCCATTATCTGGCACATCCCGTAACTGGTTCTCACAGCATCCAAGGGAGGAAATGGAGTGACGCTATAATTATGCTAGCGCCACACAGCACGAGTACTAGATAACAAATATAATATGTAGTTATGTGCAGTAACAATACGCAACTGGGCGCGAAGTTTAGCAACTCGTTAAAAGAGTCTCTATTTATTGTTCTGGTCAGTACCAGTAAATTAAAAATAGCACTTATTTCTTCTTCTTTCTTCTAACACTTTCTTAGTCGATAAGATTGTATAAACCAAATAAATAAGTCATACTTTTCCAAACGTCATACCATGTAAAGCAAATAAATAAGTCGTACCTTACTAAACGAGGGGTGTGAGAGTGCAATATCGATATTATGCAAGTTTCCTTCTTGCATTGGTGGGTTCTCCCAACGGCCACTCAATTCTGCCGTATTATTTTCCATCTTGACATTCCAGTTGAGTTGCGCCTTGCCGTCTAGTAACGTGTCTTTTAGGTGGTACAATGCGATTAAATTGAATGTGCGCAAGGGGTACCACACGTTCATTATCAATTGTTGGGATTCCATCTCATTCTGTAATTAAACACAATATTCATCATTATTATTATCAGTCTGCGGAAGATCGCTGCTGAACATGGGCTTGCTCCTGAAAAGGGAGAAATTTGCCATAATCGCTACACTTGGCAGGTATGTTGGAGATCACAGTAGATTTTGATTGAATAATAGGATAACGCTGCCGCCTATTATCCTGGTACGTCCCTCAACTGGTTCTCACAGTACCCATGGAAGAGATGGAGTGATGCTATTATGTCGCCGCCAAACAGGAATTACATAATGTGAAGAAATTGTTTAACGTCTATGGTTAGCCTAGAGGCATAATAATGTAAAATAAAAAGAATGATGAGGCCATTGACTAATGGAAAAGGAGAAATATTTAAGTTTATAAAAATAGCAGCATCTCTTCCTGTTTGACCAAGTACTTACTATGAATCGTTCAGGCCTAATACGGAACGTGCGAACTGTGACATACTCACCGAGAGTACTACGCGACTTTTTAGCGTTTATATCATATGTAAGAAAGAGATAAATATAGCTTTTCGTAATAAACGCCGTATAAGAAAGGGCAATGAAATTCTGTATTACTGTCTTTTCCTGTATATAATCCGCAGCGGCGTATTATCCGTAGCAATTTTTACGGCAAATAATCTACAATATATACTGCCGACAATGTAGTGTAACATAAAATAAAAAAAAATACACAATGTCATTAAAAATATAAGTAATAAATTGTAAAGGAAAAAAAAAATGATATGAAAAACATCTATTTAAACACGTATGATAATATTGTTGAGATGATATGAGAATCTTTTTTATCAGATTGTTCGCGGCGGCGTATAATACGCATAATGAAATTTTAAACTTTTTTAATACATAATCAGTGCGTTATAAACAGGAAATACGGTATTACCCGTTGGCCTTGGTTTTGATGCAAGAGATGAAAAGGAACATATTTTACCGTAGTCTTATTAGTGACGTGTATGTCGTAGTTAAACCAGACGTCGTCGGCCCATTTGATCTTGCTGCCTTGTTTCAACTCCTTGTCGATAGTTTCGTACTTGTTGTCGAACGTCCAGGTCCTGTTGCCGTGTATGGCGGTCAGCTTGAGGTCCTTGCCGATGTCGTACGTGTAGATGTCGAGTTTGCCCGTCACGTTGAACTTGGTAGCGTTGTGGAGATGGAAAACTGTGGCTTGTTTTACGTCCTGTAAAAGAAAGTTCTTTGTACCACATAGATATTTACAAAAGTTTATAGAGAGACATATCTCACACACACACATACACACACACTCACACACACACACACGCACGCGCGCGCGCATACATTGAAAATGTTAAATCTATATGTTGTATTCATATATATCCGTATGTAATCTAAGTTGCTGGAGGTGGGCGCTGTTGCCTGTAACACAGTTTCTTAACTAGCATGGGCAACGATGTACACTCTATCTTGCTACGTTGTAATCATACCAAATTGTGCTAAAGTATGTTTAAGATAGAAGACAATGTACCCTCTGTGTGTGTTTAATAAAGGAAATATAATAATAATAAATAAATAATCTATTTTATTTATTTCGATGCATAATATTACATTCTTTTTGTTGAGGGGTGGAACCCTAGTTTATAATAAACTAGGGTCTAGTTTAAATATGAAAACCTTAACTTTTAGGAATTACTTTGTATCTACCTACAGCTGTTCTGAATATAATTAGAATACTATAATATAGAGCATATTGATGGTTTAGTGGCGCTAGAAATGAGTCGCGGTCGAAAAGATCGTGGGTACGATCCCGGTCCCGTACAACTTTTAAAATCACATACGGTCTACGTTGTATCATAGATAGACGCAAAAGGAAAACTTCATGAGGAAACATGCACGCCCACATGAGTGTGTGAATTCAACTAATTCGCATTAGGCCAGCGTGGTAGACTATATCCTAATCCCTTCCTTAGGGGCGATCCGTGTCCCTATATTAGGGACGAATATGGACTGGGGATAACCAATACTAAAACTTGTAACTTTTAAATTACAAATTAATAAACTTGTAAATTACAAATTATTACTCAAATGTGGTACCACTTGAAGGACTGGGTTGTAAAGCCTTGTGCGGATGTGTGGCCTGTGAGTGATTGTGTGGGCGTATCACCACTATCTAACCAGAACACGCACTGGATGCGATGATGTTAAACCATCATCTTTATCAGCCCTCTGAAGTCCTCTGCTGGTGACGAGCCTCCTCAAAGTTGGTGGGGAATCATTATTATTTTCACACTTGTCAGCCGGTGTGGAAATCAAAGCAAATGCCCCTTGAATCACAGGACGATGTTGCTACCACAAACGAATATTGCTACCTACTACACCGATGACAAGCGATTTGTTATAAAAAGTTAAATTATAAATTTATCATCATAAGGAAGCTAGAAACTTGGCTAAAAACTTACGATATTTCCAGTCCCATCGTACTCGTGTATATACTTAACGCCAACAGGCGTATGAACATTTTCCACTTCTATATCCATAGTGGCGAGATCCAAATTCCTTTGGCTCTTGCTAAGTATCTGTTTAAATGAGCCCTTCCCGAACCTCACGTGATCAAAGTCTATAGTTGCATTTCCATTGCTCCATTTGTCGCCCTGTATATAGTGATATTCAGTGTTGACTAGATGTTGAGTGCTCAATGGAACCGAAAGTGATATCTGACCGTTCTGCGTGAAGCCCTGCTCGTTTTTGTCGTAGTGATGTGTTGTGTTGATGGACGCTGTTTTGTTTGGCCAGAAAAGATCTATTTTGTTGTCAGAGGTCTCATCTAAGTTGTTTATCTGAGGACAATATATATGGTCTATTATTATAGACTATTAAAAAAACATAATCAAAAGTTTCTAGACTCATGGTGGTGTGTAATGGTAGGTACGTAGCTGCCTCACTATGCGATCCGAAGGTCTGAAGCTCGAAACCTCAACAGAATATGTGTTTACCATATATACCATGGAAATGTTTATTTCCATGGTATCCTCGTGCTAGGGAAGTCACTAAAAATAGTGTAAATATTATCACATACATTTTACGAATTCAAATAGTTCGAAGTTAACAAAAATCCATTACTACTTGGCCGGATTTCAAATGTCGGATTTGAAGCTGATAATAAATTCAATATGTAGATTAATATGACTTTTTCAGCGTTGCATGAACCATTAACGATACGTAATGTAATTCTCATTACGGTACTTATAGTTTTTATGTACTTACATAAATTATATAAAAACACTAAAAATAATTAAAAATAATTCAAGATAAAAAGCTTTAAAAAGGGAATATTAAAGAAATAGGTAAGAGTGAAACAATTAAACAAAAAACAAGTATTTTTATTAAAATTAACGTCGTGCCTAACTATCCGAGTTATTATGACAGTCAAGATAGAAAATGGTACTCAAAAATTGTATTAATATCTACAAGAAATAAAACCACCGTTGTAGGGCCACTTTAATTGGCCATTTTAGAGTTGATACTTCATCAGAAAAAACCTGCAATGGCCGTCACGAAATATTATTAATAATAGGTCTTTTATTTCTATTAATAATA
>WUAW01027854.1:0-14130 GCA_017165845.1 Thaumetopoea pityocampa | reverse complement strand
TGATTGATAGAAATAATAAAATATTTATATGAAAATGACTTGTCTTTCTGTATACTAAACGGCAATTTCATCGGTAAAGACCTAATATTTTTCAAAGTTAGAATGGCCAACCAAGACATCTATTTTCAGGTACAAAAGACATATTTATTTTAATAATGAAAAAGAAATTACGATTAATTTAAAGTAATAAACCTTTCTAAACATATAATCTGACAGGTGTCAAAATATGTGGCCTATTAAAATGGCCCTATTTTACCAATAGCCCAATTAATGAATGGTTTCCGGTGACTTACATTAAATATAGACTTCAGCCAAGGCAGCCTTTGGAACGGAGTGCTGAAGTTGAAGTGGCCGTCTGTGTGTCTAACGCCGCCGTAGCGCAGGTCGATCTCGCCGATCCGGCTGTCTCCCGGCTGGTACATGTTACCCCTGCGTCAATGAAAAGAGATTACATCATCATCAACAACAGCCCGTGAAGGTCCAATGCTGTCCAATGCGGTCCAATCTATTGATTTTTGAGAAGAATTAAATTTGAAGTTTACGTATGACAAGAATGACACCTAGGAGATGCTCTAAAAAATATACTGTTACTTTGTCTGTGACATTAACCGTTCATATCCAACCGTTTTCAGTTTTCCAATTTTCATTATTATTCCATATTTCATTGTTTTACCGTTATTTTGTGTTTGTTAATTGTTGTGTTTATCATTGTTATTGTTATTAATTTACTTATTGATCGTTTCTACATTTTATAATTACACCCAATATAATTTGCAAACTCATGATGGCGTTAATTTGATGGCTACTTTAGCGCATTCACAAGCAGTTACTATAGTGAACTGGATAACTATATTTATATTATGTATACGTCAACTAATACAGTATACCTATCTATACGTACGTGTATAAATTTAATTTCACTCAAAAAACGCTTGGTGCGCTAATGTTTCTGTGAATGCGTATTTTTACGTCAGATGCCTCTCTTTCTTTATATAATTTATTTTACTCTTTGGTTTTAATTACCTATCTAAATAGGATATTAACTCAAAAATCATTTACGTATTAAAGCTCCATAGACTAGCTCTACAAGCATGAAATTTCGGTTAAGAATTCTTTGTTGATATTTTATTTGTTCAGTGATATTTTTGTAATTAATTTACGATAGTTAAATTTGATAGGGAAATCGAAGCTACTCACTTGACTACTTGATAATGTTTCACCAAGTCCTTCTGGTAGGAGCCCTTCACGTGGAACGTGGACTGGTTCGCGTACAGGGGCGACGTGAGCGTGTAGCAGACGTGGTGCGACCCATTCACGTCCCACTTGTAGTCCAACGCGTTGTCAATACGCTTGTGTTCAGAGTCGGACGTCCATATCAGCGTCGCATTCGTGTCCAAACTCTCCGATAGAGACAACACCTGTAATAAGTGTTTTAAAAGATCAAATTGATATTCATCATCATCATCAGTAGCCTGTGGAAGTTCACTGTTGGATATGAATCTCCTCCTTAAATAGGAACGATTTGCCATAATTACCACACTTGGCAGACATCTTGAAGATCGCATTAGATTTTGATTGAATAACAGGATAACGCTGCTACCTGATATCCTGGTATATTCCATAGCTGGTTATCAGAGCATCCACGGGAAGATACATAGTGACGCTATTATTACGCCGGCGCCACACAACAAGTCGTATGGAGAGGTCATATACCTTTTTCTATAATATTTTCGCAGAGAAATCCTGCATTCCAAGTTGTGTGGGCTTACAGGGCATATCAGAATTCTATCGACTAAATATTCTACGGTGTTTTTCATTGATTAATTAAGCAGCTTCGGTACAAAACCAACCTAAATTAAACCATTAACCTAAATTATTATTTAAATAAGCCTCGAAATCACACTCACATCGGTTTTGATTCCGGTGATAATTTTGGTGACATCTGTCCTGTACTCTACTTCGAATTTTTGTAACGGGTCCTGTTCAGAGCCCACGTCCCCGTCTATGTGCAACGTGTGAACGTCTACGTTGGGTTTCGGTAAAATCACGTTGATGACGAGACTTCCGCGCTTGTAGATTACGTAGCCCATAGATACGTTTGCACCTATTCTGTAGACAATGATTTGCACAAATTTTATTATGATTCTGGAATAAATTTACTTTTGCCTTAATAATAGCAGATTAGTAGAACAAACAAATTCTGGCAATTTCACTCTGTCAGTCGTCTTACAGCTTAAGTTCTTAGTAGCTGTAACAATGTTACCCAGAATTCGGTTGGGTCTTTCATTTTCCAGACCAAGTTCCGCACCAATGTTTCCGGAAAAGCTTCAGCAACTTCTAACTAAAAACGATGCTTCGTTTAGAAGCGAAACTTATAACGTTGATGATTGAGATTTACTGGGTATGTCTGATTATTAGTACAGACCGATTCTTGAATTAGGTTTATTTATTTAAACTTCTTACACAATGTGTAAACGCGGACTTAATGCCTGAAGCATTCTCCGGCCAGTCTATTTTTGGATAGTGCTGCGATAATAAAATAGGCGCAAAGAGAATCATAAATGTAAACATACCAAAGAACTAACCACGCGAATAAAATGTACATTCTAATGCATATACTTAATTATATCTATATAATATACTAATACATAATAATAGGTTTCTGTCGTATTATTATTACTAATAAGCTAAAGGTGAGGTTTCATTTACAAAATTCTGTTATGACACATTTGAAAGGTACTTAAATGCCAGATAATTCGATGCTCTAGAACACATATATAAAAATTTAATGATTATATAAAAATTACAAGAGCAGGATCAACACTGGTCAGAATATTTATTCGTTATTTCGGCCATATTTCAAACCATGGCTTTAATATATATACATGAGCTAATTGAACTTACTGCCAAACATGGTCCAAGTCCATTTTAAAGCCAGCATCTGTTTTCTGCAGTTGCTCCGGGGACGTACTATTCCCGAAGTAAATGTCCAGATCCACGCTTTTTTCAATATCTTTCACGTGCTGGTGTCCCAATGCCTGCGGATATTTACGACAGTTAAAATTAAACTAAACAAATAGACGGTTCGTTAAATGTTGGGCGTAGAACGAAAAAGCGGTTGAGTAACATTACAGAGTAAACAGGATTAGCAGCAAGTGTCGCGGAAATGGTTTTCTTCACTAGAAACAAGAGCAGATATGCAGAGGTACTCAATTATTTTCAATAAGTGGAGGGGTTCCATAAGTAGAAAACAGACTGCACTAGGTAACGTCATAACTTACCCGTAT
Organism: Thaumetopoea pityocampa; assembly: GCA_017165845.1. NCBI lineage: Eukaryota > Metazoa > Arthropoda > Insecta > Lepidoptera > Notodontidae > Thaumetopoea > Thaumetopoea pityocampa. Next base: position 10,843 of record WUAW01027854.1, on the reverse strand, counting down.
GAACAGATCTCCTAGTAGGAAACTCCATTTCAGATCACCTTCACCTCTCATATCTGGTAATTCATACTTGCAAAGCAGGTATCCAGTCTTGGGTGCGAATCTAAATTATAAATGAAAATTATACGAACTAATTTTACAAGCACGTTATAACACAAATAATATAGCTCTTTCTTTTCGTTATCCATTGTAGGGCTATAATAATTAAAATCTCTTATCAATTAAAGGCATTCAATTTCACAGATCAGGTGTTGTATCACTTGACTGGCTTCCGCCAAGTCATGTAATAATATAATTTTAATGTAATTTGCAGTTATAAACATAATTAAAATTAAACTAGTACATTGTGGTCAAGTAGACACAACTATGAAAAGGTCTTGGGTTCAACCCGGTCCCGTACCATGGTATTATTTCAAATTCATGTACGATGTGCACTGTAGACACCAATGTACTAGACGGAAACGGAAAACTTGTATNGTATCACTTGACTGGCTTCCGCCAAGTCATGTAATAATATAATTTTAATGTAATTTGCAGTTATAAACATAGTTAAAATTAAACTAGTACATTGTGGTCAAGTAGACACAACTATGAAAAGGTCTTGGGTTCAACCCGGTCCCGTACCATGGTATTATTTCACATTCATGTACGATGTGCACTGTAGACACCAATGTACTAGACGGAAACGGAAAACTTGTATGAGTATGTGAAGTCTATCAACACGAACTAGGTCAGCGTAGTAGACTACGGCGCAAACTCGCTCCTGATGAGAGGAGCTCTGTGACTCTGTAGTAAGGACAAATTTAGACTGTGGATAGTGATGACGATGAAACTGAAGTAGTTATCTGAAATATTAAAGTTGATTTTACAAGTAAAGCATGTTATTTTACAAGTAAAGCATGTTGTTTTACAAGTAAAGCATGTTATTTTACAGATATAGTATATCGGAGAATCAGATATCAACCACCAGGTTGGCCTAAAGTTCTAGAGAAATCCGTTGTTACAACCGCATACATACAAATGCCATCGATAAAAAATCCAAGTGTTTTTCACTTCAATTCTACTTACATAAAATCTGTGTCTCCTTTGATATAACTTAACCTCTGCAGCGGAGTGGCCGCTTCTACGCTCAGTACTTTCCTGAGCCCCGGATAGTTCTCCACGCGGGACTTGAAATATATGTCTTTGTATTTAGATTGCTGTATATCCAACTGTGGACAAGTAATCATTAATTAACATTATCCCATAAGATTGGTTCATCAATCAGTTTACCTAACTACTCTTTGTTGTCTTAAAATTATACTTCATTTGAACAGCGAAAAAATTTAATTATCTTAAAAAATTAAATAAGGATGTGGACTAATTATTGCTCCTTAAGCTAGCCTAAATTAACAATATGAGGTCGTAATGTGCGAGCCCTAAGAAGTAGCCTGCGAGCAACGGAGAGGGCACCCCTTCGCCCGAACAGAAGCAGACTCGTGGCGAGGACGCATGTATGGCATGCCCCTATGGAGGAATCGAGGATCCAGGTTCCTTGCATAAGACGAGGCTTGTGCAAACAGACAAACCCGTCCACATTGCGGATGAATACTAACGTGCCCCCGCGGTCGGGCCACAAGGGACGTGCGGTGGACACCGTGTAGTTTCAGTGGGTGCAAACCTCATATAACCGTTGTACCGTGCCCTCGGCACAACGGTGTGCGTGAGGCATTTCTGTAGGTAAAAATAAGGTCGCAATGTGCGATTATGAATGATTTCAATAGTAGACTAATTGTAACTACTAATTTTCCAATTCAATTACAAAATTAGTAGTATATTATTATACTAACTTTATTCAATATATAATTAATAATTAGTAAATGATAGACAATTATAGGAACAAGTCTCACATTCTAATTAGTACAGTCGCAGTGACCCTACTTTCTGTGCCGATGAGTCCCGGCTTCGAATTCCGATAGGGGCAAACTTTGTATGACGAGCACAAATATTTGTATCCGAGTCATGGACGTATTTATCTATTTATGTATTGAATTTATCTATTTATTTAAGTGTGTATATCGTTGTCTAGTACCTAAGATACTGGGAATCCTAGTTGGGGACTAGAACAATGTGTGTGAAAAGTATTCAGAATGTTATTATTATTATTCACTGTCCGCCGAATCGAATGGTTTTATATGCATTCGAATTTTGTGCATGTATTGTTAATTCGAATAAATTCATATTATCGTAGTCGCACATCGTTATTGTGAGGTACGTGGGAGAATTTTATATCGGAATAAACTTTTACTTACTCTCATGTTGACGTCAGTGAAATTACTCTCGACCTCGGCCCGAGCGTGCAGCGTGGCGGTGACCGGGCCCACGAGGTGAGCCGACACCGTGTACAACGTAGAGGTGTTGTCGTACTTCACCCGGACGGTGATGTTGTCTCCTGGTGTTTTTGGTACGAGTGTTAGGGACACCTGTAAATAGGGCAGTTGATTCAATTTTTTATATCCGTTTTATGAACAACTTCTATGCAATCTAAAATAGAATGAATTTTATAAAACAGTTCGGTGATAAGTAAGTTTGCACCTTTCAAATTTAGTAGTGGGGGTAAACTTCAAGTAAAAAGAAAAGGATGCACATACTGTTTTATGATGTCACAACTACTATGGTGGGGGCGTGCGAGAGAGAACCATGTTCCCAATATGCCCCCGCTGTCCCTTATGCCCATTTTTAAACATTATTTACTACCTCATTTTACAACTAATTATAGTGCTGTTTTCACAAAAAGCTTTCTTTTTAATGCTATTTGCTGCGCGTATAAAATAATGTAAAACATATGAAATAACCCTATTATTATTATAGGGTTCAAATTTGAATAACATTTGATTCAAATTTAGAACAATCATCGTCAACAGCCTTTGGAAGCCCACTGCTGGACATCGGCCTCCTTTTTAAAAAGGAGTTTTTGCCATAATCTCCACGTTTGACAGGCGTCTTGGAAATTACAGTAGAATTTGATTGAATAATAGGATAACGCTTCTGCCTGTTATCCTGGTACATCAGTTAGCTGGTTCTGACAGCACCCACGCGAGGAGATAGAGAATATTATTATTTAGTACAGTAAGCGATTGGAAATAAGTAATTGAGACAATGTTTAGACAGGACTTACATCAAGTGGTTTCCTATTAAGTACTCTTCCAGTGATGGTGAACTCTTTCGTGTCCGATACGAAAGAGCCTCGAATGTCGTCCTGTTCAAATTCTAGCAACAGCTTCATAGCTCTGAAATACAAAGATAGTATTAGTATTAGAAGGTGTTTATATGAGCCACATTTGCTATGTCTCATAGTGTGAACACAGTGAGCGCCAAAGTTTTGATGAGATTGTAAATTTATATGATAGTGGTTGTTGCTCGAAGGTCCGCTCGACTGATTGAAATGTTTGACAGTTATTTGAATTTTTTAGTGGCAATTTTTCCGCTACTTTCTATAACTTTTCAATTTTCATTCAGGAATCCTACACATTTCCGAGATAAAAAGTAGACTATAATATTTCCTGAGAAGTATTATATTATTGGCAAAATGGAAGTTCCACCGGAATCGGATCAGCGGTTTCGGGTATTAGGGTTTGAGCTTGGCTTTTGGTTATGTGCAAACAGATAATTCATTTTAATTTATTTATATATTATATTTAATTGAATAATTATTTTAATTGAATAATGAATTAATTTTACATAATATAACATTATCTCTGCATCACCCGAAGGTAAACTAGTAGATGCTGCCTTAGGCATTAAGCCCACCGATACAAGTATAAGTTACGTGAATGTAAACAAATAGATAATTAAAATGCTTTCTGTGCGCCNATTATTTTAATTGAATAATGAATTAATTTTACATAATATAACATTATCTCTGCATCACCCGAAGGTAAACTGGTAGATGCTGCCTTAGGCATTAAGCCCACCGATACAAGTATAAGTTACGTGAATGTAAACAAATAGATAATTAAAATGCTTTCTATGCGCTATTAAACATCTATACTATAACTCACATTGGACACGTCCCAATGTTCTGTCTTCGTTAAACAAGGTAGAATAGCAGAGGCAGAGAGAGAGAGAGAGAAAGAAGCGGGGCACACTTGTAGGCTTACCCAAATCCTTTATGTGGACTGCTGAGAGCAACACTGACAGACGTTGGATTCTGATCCGCCACTAAGGAGTAGAAGTTTTCTTCGCTATTGAAGTCCAGGGAGAGACTCCTGTGCGATGTCCTTTCCTCACTATACAACAAACTGAACTCCGAGGGAGACAGCACGGGCGGCAGAGCGCCACGAGACTTGAAGCGGATGTAATTAGAGGGAGCTGGCCGCCATACCACGTCCGCGAATAGCTACAACAAATATATTAATATAATATATCAAACATGTCAACACGTTTCTTAAAGGCCGGCAACTATATTTTCACGAAGTCTGTTATTTTTTCAATTACCAATGTATTTAATTATCATATTGAAAGATTCCATTACAATTATACATAGTTACATACATACATACAAGGCAAGCTAACATAAAGCGAGTCAGATGAAATCAATATTATGACGCTTGAAGCCTACAGTGATTGAACAAAGTGCAACAAGGAAGTTTCTCGAATGAATTTTGTAATTCAAATTTGGGGCTCCTAAACAAATGCAATAATATTATATTTACTCACGTAGTTATTGTGTTCGCCCTGCTGTATCTGAATGCCACCGCCAACAAAGTTCTCGTCATCCGAAAAGTCCTTCTTAAATTGTATTTTGATAAAATAGTCTTCCAGATACGCCGAAGTTAAATTAAGACTGCCAGATGTTTCTACAAACGGATCGTCCAGCTGTTGACGATTGAAAGAGATATAATATATAAAAAAAAACTTTCTCGTGTTTCTCGGAGTCCAATTCCCAGTAGAATAACACCGCTACCTATTTTTGTGGATATATAAAAGGCAATAAGTGAAGTAGCTAATTAAATAGGTTACAAATATTACGACAAACCATTATGATAGATAAACTAGTAGAATAATCTTTATTGTATACTAATAAAAAAAAGCTTATAACAAAATATTTAAGTGCAAAGAACATGTACATAGAGCAGTCTTATGTCATATTTCGCTCTCTTCCCTTTTTTGTGACATGGGAAAAAAAGATTCCCAGTCATCTATGGGAGAGGACTGCGGTATGTGGGACTGTACCTCACTAAAACCCCCGCTATGGCCTCCCTCAACACCGCGAGGGGCTTCGAGATCTCTTGATATATCATCGGTGCCCCTCTACCATGTTGTGCTCATCTTGAGCTCGTCTCAAGGAGATTTTCCTGTACCTCCCAGTATTTACGGTGGCATTGAGTCACTCTACCACCGTCCTCAGGGTACGCTCTCTTCCCTAGCGATCTGTTCTATCTGGATGGACAGGATTTTACGAATGAGTCATCTGAAAGGCAGTCCAACGACGATCAAGCCACTTCAATTAACGCCTCAATCATGTTCACGCTAATTATACATTTAATCTCTTTACAAGTTAATTGCAGAATTGTGACTGCCACCACATTATGTTTGTACAGTCCTGTCCATACGAAGGTCGTCTGGAAGATATCGCAGTGTGCGATGAGACCGCCCAGTGCACTTAACGAGATCGTAAATATAGTATTTTATTAAAATGTGTTAAATTGGTGTACAATAAAAGTATCATCATCATCCCCAGACCACATTTGTCCTCAGTACTGGGACACAGACCTCCCTTAATCAGGAGGGGGATTAGGGCGTAGTATGTAACGCTGGCTTAGTGCAGGTTAAGGAAGACTTTACACACTACGGGTATGCAGGTTTCTTCAAGAAGTTTTACTTCTCCATTAAATATAATACATTAGTGTCTATAATATAGATCGTACATGAATTAGAAATAACTCAGTGGTACCGGACCGGGATCGAACCTGTGACCTTTCGATCACAAGCCGTGTCTAGCACCACTGGACCACCAATGTAATAAATATACTATTCTATTATATTAACAGGAACTGATTGACTTGACGATTGATCGGTACACTGGGCAGTGGCCCTGCTTCAACAATCGAGGAATGCGCCAGGATAACGCACCATTATTGAAGACTGATTGGTTCAGTAGCACTGACTTTGCTTTCTGTGCCAATTGGTCCCGGGTCCGCACCTGGTAGGGGCAAAACTTTGTGTGATGAGTACGAATGTTTGTACTCAGCATTTATACGTATATATCGTTGTCTAGTACCCAAGACACGGGGAATCCTAATTTGGGGCTAGATCAATGTGTATGAAAAAAAATGTGTCCACAATATCATTATTATTGTAAATTACCTCGAGACTGGCCAGTGCAGTGATAGTGAATGACGGCATCGCAATATCGGCCGACATCTTCCACAGAGCGTCGTCCAGCCTGGCCGTGACGCGCGAGTCCAGCGCGGGCAGCACGGCGAGCGGCGTCGTAATGCCGACGGACGCGACGTACGACTGGTATGTATCGTCCTCCCCGCACTCGTACTCGTAATAGATCTTGTAGGATATCTGAAAATAACATTTGAATCATCAAAACCAGCCAGCAAAACAAGAGTGAACAGGTATTTATTAAGCTAGTACGTTCTACCACCCTAGGTTACATCGCCGCTTACCATCAGGTGGGACTGTAGTCAAGTACTGGTTTAAAATGGTAAAAAAAACCAACATAATTTATTTTGTATCAAAATGTATGGAAAAAATGTTTAGTTATTTTTAACAAAATAAAAAAAGGTTCTCTGTTTCTCTAATATGTTTGTCGTGTTTCAGATTTCTGATTTTTTTCATCATCATTATCATTTCAGCCCGTAGCTGTCCACTGCTGAACATAGACCTCTCCAATCGAATTCCAGCGCGACCGGTCCATAGCCACCTGCATCCAGCGAGACCCAGCGATCCTCACCAGGTCGTCGGTCCATCTCGTGGGTGTCCGTCCCACACTGCGCTTACTTGCTTGATCTTTTTTAGCAGACTAAAAAAAAGAATTTTCTTTGTTTTTCTAATATGTTTGTATGTGCACGACTTTTTTATGATTCTTTTACTCGGGTAATCTATGTATTTATGGAAAAGTTTTAATACATAAATAAAGTTAAAACCGAAGTTATTTCTTATTTATTCACTTAGTCGACTTTTGATCCCTATTAAAACAGAAATGGCAATACAAGACAATTTTGTAATAAGTAGTTTCTTGTTGGCTATACACTTTTGAAATCTGTTAAATGCCAATCGAAATATCATCAAAATTAATAGACAGCCTTTTTTGACTATTTATTTAGTAGCTATAATATTTTGTATTATGGAAAATACGCCCCCGCTTTTACATGACTTTTACAGCTTACTGATGCACACGGACCCCATGTGCATCAGTAAGCTGCAACGCAATTATAATGTATTGTTGATTATAATACTACACTGAAATCGATATATCAAATCGAAATCGTGTGATTTTTGAATTCCAAGCAGAGGCTTCTTATAACAACATATCTTAAATAATATTAAAAAATAATTGAGGAGTTTGAAAAAGGAGTGCAAGTTCATTTCCAAAGATTGGGAAATTAAAAAAAAAATAACCATTAAAAATTGTTATATTGACAAAGTATATGGTTTAATAACACATACTGTTACGAATAAAGAGATTCGTTTTACTTTTTGGTGAAAAAAAACAAGAGTATTGATTAAAATTTGGATCTAACCCCTTTTGACGCAAGGTCCTCAATTAGCCGCACTAATTAATTTTCAAAGAACAATGATCTCTTACTTCATGCCAATAAGTACTATTATACAAGAGCACTAGACACGTGACGTTTATCATCTGCCCCATGGCTATGTCTACCGTGTAGACAGATTTCAGCTCCTTCACAGATTGGAACGGCGTCACCAGGTTCAGCGTGTTTCTCATCACGGAGTATTCCTGCGAATAAACAGAATATTTTATTGTCTGTAATCATAGTCATTATATCAGCTGATACATGTCCACTGTTGGACATATGCCTCCTTTAATGATCGCCACACCTAGTGGTAGTGAGCTGCCTGCAGCACCCGTTCGCCTGTGATCATAATTAGGTCATCGGTCCACTTAGGCGGAGATCTGACCACACTAGGGTTATCAGTTCAAGGTTGCCATTCCAGAACATAAGGCCCTATCGTCCGTCCGGTCTGCGCTCTGAATGGCGCACCCACTGCTATTCATATTCAGCTTCGGGCTATATTGGTGACTTTGGTACTTTGGCAGTACTCCTCATTTCGGATTATAAAAACTCCTACTATAGCTTAATTGCGCGCTAGGTGATCATAGCTTTCCTATGAGGCCTATAGTCAATGGTCATAACTCTGATACGTAGGTCATCTGATACTGGCAACACGCACTAATTGAATATCTTAGTCTTAAGGCACTGCAGGATTTTAGACATTTTCAAACATTGATCTAGCCCTATACTAGAATTCCCTATATCTTCTGTATAGGCAGCAAATAATGTTGTCTAGTAATCAAAATATAACTCGTAGATAAAGATTTTTTTTTAATAAAAAGACAACTCCCGCATTAGGATTAATTCCTGTGTCGCGAGGACATTACAAACATTCAAATAACGGAAACACAGAACATCCAGACTCAGAACAACAATTTGTGGATTACACAAAGTTGTTGTCCCGTGTGGGGATCGAGCCCACTACACATAACAGCGCAGTGGACGCTTAAACCACTGCGCCATCCGTGCAGTCACATATACACATATTAATACACACATATTTAAATAAAAATCAATTGCCACATATGTTTGTCGCCGTATCACTTCAAAGGGGCTGCGACTATTTGGCTAATTCTTTTTTTTTGTTGTATTTGTAACTGTCAGAAGGTTCGTAAGACTGAAAATATTTGAAAAATCCTACGGAATTGTGAAAAAATTGAGTTTAAACATCTCTATAGAAAAAAGTGACTGAAGGCAGTAGGGTTGGGAGAACTTAAAACAAAATAAAAGATTGATTTTCATTTCTTACAAGACAGAAGATCGGTAATTATTATGAAACCAAATCCGTCGATGTTTGTTTGTTTGTTCGAGTTTCTTGCAACACCAGCGGGTAGATTTTGGTCAAACTATTACAGTCTTAAAGGTACTATTCCGACTTAAACTCCGGAATGTTTCGACAAAATCGGTCCAGTAGAATTGAAGATACAGCTTGATCCCTGTTTTATTAGCCGCCGTTAAGGTAGGAGAGGTCAACTAAAAGTGGATCTAAGGCTTTTTATATAAATGTATGATTGCTTCGGGTTTTCGCATGTAACGGAAAACGGACATTCACGCGGGCGGAACTGCGGGCAAAAGCTAGTATATGATAAACATAGATAAGTTTTATTTTAGTATTTTATACTAGTTTATTGTGATGTTTGATGTTGTTTTATGTATCAATTGTCAATAATCGTGCACAATATTGAAATATTGGAATAAAATTGTGTCTAACACTGCAAAGTGACCGTATTTTTTCCAGGAAATAGGCCTGCGGGAACTTTCGTCTAAATCGGATGCACTTTAAAATATTCAAGAAGCAGTAAAATACGTTACACCGGTCTTTAGTATTTTTAAATTCAAGCCCCCCGTCCCCACCAACCATGTTGTTTAACTAACCTCTAAGATAAATACATCCGTCAATACAATAGGTGGCTTATCAGGCAAATGAAGTGTTGCATTCGCTTCCAATATATCTTCTTCATAAGGGCCCACAAACTGGAAAAAAAATGATAACACTTTTTAGGGGATAAAAAATGTGGGAGAAAAACTAATCGCATCTCACCGACATTAAGATGATGAAAGGACGTGTCCTTTCATCATCTATCCTCAATATTCTATCCTCAATCAATTCAGACTCCGTAAATGTACAGTAATTCATCATTATCCCCAGTCCATATTCGTCACCACACAGGGGCAGGGACTTTTTCTTATAAGGAGGGGGATCAGGCCAAAATTAAAATAAGCCAAATTAAAGTAATTATTAATTACAGTACATATTACAATAAAAATTACTTCGTTAGTCTAGTAGTGCCAGACATGGTTGCAATCGAAAGATTGTAGGTTTGATGCCGGCTCCGTACTACTGATTTATTTCTAATTCATGTAGGGTGTAGACCGTACATGAATATGTTAACTTAAATATGACGTACTGTTTGTCAATTTACACGATTAATTTTTATTAGGGCATCGCTCTAAACAAATTATCTAATAATATCATACACATTTATCAGAAGTGAAAACAAAATTATTGAAGAACAGTTGAGAATAGTATATTACAATAAAAAATGTACATTTAATACCGTATAAGATCGATCTTCTTCATTACCTTCATAAGATGAGCTTGGAAAGTGACGGTGGGATAGTACAAGGTGTCCAGCACCACCTTCGCTGTGGTTTCGAAATTGTCCATTATCATGTCCTTAGGGGCGGGCTTGTGTTGGAACTTGTCCCGCAACACGTCAATGAGTCCTCTGCCGTTGTCCTTTAGCAGGATCGCGACGCCGAACTGAAAAGAGATATTTTACTAATACATACATTATATACGTACCGTATTTTCCTGTATATAATTCGCGAATTATGTGTTATAACAGTTTCAAATTTCGTTGTGCGTGTAATCTGATAAAAACATTCTTATATCAACTCAAAAATATGATCATACATGTTTAAATAAATTTATTTATTTATTTATTTATTTATTACAATAACTCTTATTACAATAATTCTTAGTATCTGTGATTCCCACACTAGGCCAGGCCTGTATCGTGGGGATCAGCTTACATTATATTTCCTTGCATCAT
>WUAW01027848.1:30168-43804 GCA_017165845.1 Thaumetopoea pityocampa | reverse complement strand
TCCGTCAATTTTTGTTTGTTTGGTTTTTCGAGTTTCACGCAAAAACCAGCGAGTAGATTTTGGTCTAACTGTTACAGTCTTATAGGTACAATTTCGACTTAAATATTGCGGTATGTTTCATTAAAATTAATGTAGTAATATAGAAGATATAGCTTGATCCCTATTTTAGTAGCCGCCATTAAGGTACAAGAGCTCAAGTAAAAGTGGTTATAGGCTATTTATATAAATCTATGATTGTTGTCACGTGCGTGTCTAGTATAATTGTAAAACTAATACCTGCTCCATGAAGCCACCGCCACCTAGTTCTTTCCTACAACCGCCGCAGACGAAGTGATGGGCGTGCCACGACACCCCAAGGGCTTGGATGACTCGCTGAAAATAGATAAAATTGATATAATATTTTTATTAAATTAAAGCTTTTTGGCCAAGGTTATCCAGTAGTTAAGTCAAAAATCAATTACCTCTTAACTTTTAACCTCCTGAGACCAAATCACATAAATTCTAATATGCTACTACTAAATTTTTGAGCCCAAAATGACCTAGACTTGTGCAAAAAATATAGAAAGATCTCTTTTATTAGTAATATATTTATTAGTGGATATGTCAAATATAAAACATTCGGTCTGCAGTCGAGTGTCGATGAGACGTATTCGGAGATTGTTCTATACATTTTAATACTTGACTCACCGTATTTGACTCGGCAAGCCTCAGGGGGTTGAACAGTCGAATTGATCGCTTGTCAAATGCAAAGAGCAGCTGCGAGGTGTCATTCCCGGTGTGAGTTACAAACGCAACAATAATTTGGATTTGTTACCAAGACGTACGTATTTGCAACAACGATATGTCAATTTATCGATATGTTCAGCAGTGGACAGCTATGGGCTGAAATGATGATGATGATGATATGTCAATTAACAACGGAGATGAGGGTTAAATAGTAACCGAAGACCATCTATACAAATTTTTTTCCTCGATTTATACTTTTTCAAGTTAATTGCCTTTGCTATAATTAGCTCCAAATAAAATTCTTTTAAGTGTAAATTTTTTGTGATCATCATCAATATATATTGCGGTAACTTATGGACCAAGTTAGTTAAGTAAAGAGTAGTCGAGGAAATTTTCCGATCAGATGGACAGATACCATTAAAGAGTCTATGAGCATCAGGGCTACTGTCAAATAGCCTGAATGTTAATAAACCTGCAGGAAGTGTGTATTAGTGTAGACAGCAAAGAGGAAATCATTGTCTAACATTATATTGGATAGAGGAAGGAAACTTCGTGGGGAAACCTGCATGCCCGCATGGGTGTATAAAGTCTACCAGCCCGCTCAAGGCCGATTAAAGAAGGATTAAAGAAGATCCGTGCTCCTGTAGTTGGGAAGAATATGGACTGAGGATGATGGATGGATACATTTCATAAATTATTGACGAAATCCGACCGGAGACAGGATCCGTAATGAGATAATCCGCAGGAAAATTAGAGCCGCCGACGTAGCTCATAGGATTGCAAAAGTGAAGTGGCAGTGGGCGGGGCACATAGCTCGCAGAACCGATAGACGTTGGGGTCTTAAAGTGCTGGAGTGGTGACCCCGAAGCAGAAAGCCTAATGCGTGTAGACCTCCGACTAGGTGGACCAATGACCTGGTGAGGGTCGCGGGCAATCGATGGATGTAGGCAGCTCATAGCCGCTCAATGTGGCGGTCGTTACAGGAGGCCTATGTCCAGCAGTGGACGTATGTGAGCTGATATGATTATGATGATGATGAAATTGATTTTCCATAAATTAATTGGATCTTCCGTATGAGTGATGGTTCCGTATATAATTTTACCATCAATTAATACTATTAATTCATCGTATATGTTCGATCCATGTTGTTTTTCCCATCACCGGCATGATGTCACCGGAGAGCTAACAATGGCGCGACCATCTCGATTTGGAAGCGATGGTGCCTGATCAACCCATTGTTTTGTGCTCTTAAATCTTAGATCTTATAATGACACAAGAAGACCGAATGTTATTTTTCAGTTTAAACTTTAACCCTCAACGTTTAAAGTCGAATTTGACGGAATAGGTTTGATTATTAAATACGTTATAGCTTAATGCTACTGAATTTATCCCGTGGCAAGTAGAGACTTGTTTGGCTGGATTTTTAACTTAAATCCTTTATTTGCGCAAAACGAAATTGATGTTAAATATCTATATGTTTATAGCGCATGATCCAAATTTGAGTAGAATCTGTACGTTTGTTTGTTTACTTGTTTCTTTATCTATACTACATTCATACATACATACACTCACGCCGATATCCCATTAGGGTAGGCAGAGACCGCAGTACATACTGCATACATACAGTCACGCCTCTTTCCCATTGGGGTAGGCAGAGACCACTTTCTTCCACCTGCTACGATAGTATGATGTAGCAAAGTGGCTATCCGCAGGCCACATTTCGCCTCCGTGGGCAATGAGACGTATCGGGTGGCGAACCACGACGCCGCTATTTTATAAGGTTCAACAGTATTAAAGTTCATCATTGCATTCCCACGGCGTAATGAAGAGGAAAGGAAAGAGGATGAGGTGGGAAAGGTGTATTGAGATAGGAATATGGAATTCAGGTGAAGGATTATAGGATATAGGATACTACTATCTCGGAAGGAGTAGGAAGAGACGGTAGTAGCTCGGGAGGCCGGGGTCGCTTACCCGTATACTTATGTCTATTTGCCGGACAGGCTAAAAGAATAAGTACTCCCTGACCTATTTATATGAACGATGTATTGACGATATATATATGTATTTTTTATTTGAATTATTTACTAATATTTTCTATAAACCGTACTTATGCATCCCTCGGTTACTGTGCGATGACAGCAAAAAACCAGCGTCAAGATGCAAGTATAACACTTGCAACTTGAGATAATGCTAAGCCACCTTGTGGGAGTGTCCAACTGTAAAAGACACCATTTTGTAGTTGTACCGAATAATTTTTCCCGTTTTTTCATTACAAATACCTATACTGTTATTACAAAATTGATAAATGTCAAATTTTGTAAATCAGATATTTTAGAAAAGGCTACTGAGTATTTATTTGCTTATTTGTTTGTTCGAGCTTTACGCAAAAACCAGCGGGTAGATTCTGTTCAAACTATTACAATCTTATAAGTACTACTTACTATCTATTTCGACTTAAACACTGCAGCATGTTTGATCAAAATTGGTCCGATAGAACTGAAGATACAGCTTGAACCCTGTTTTAGTAGCCGCATTTAAGGTATGAGAGCTCAAGTAAAAGTAGTTTTAAGGCTTTTTATGTAAATCTATGATTCTTTCTGGATGTTCCATCTAGCGGAAAACAATTAGCGAAAAGCTTATTAATATAGTTAGTACTGGTGTGTTGATATGCTTAGTCGCGTACAACATGGCAGGTCATCGAATAGCGGACAAATGCTCAAATTATACAACATTTATCTCTCGTATATAAATAGCGCCGTAGGTATCGACTCGGTTGCATCGGCGATGTGAGTCACTCGGGGTTGCCAGGGTGTGCGCAACGCGTGAATATCATACTTTATTTTAATACTAGCTTTAGCCCGCGACTCCGCTCGCGTGAATGTCGGTTTTCCGCTACATGAGAAATTCCAACAATCATAGATTTATATAAAAAGCCGCAGAACCACTATTACTTCACCTCTTGTACCTTAAGGGCGGCTACTAAAACGGGGATCAAGCTGTGTCTACAATTCTACTGGACCGATTTTGATGAAACATGCTGCTTTATTTAAGTTAGAATAGTAACTTTAACACTGCAACAGTTTAATTAAAATCTACCCGCTGGTTTTTGCGTTAAAACCGAACAAACAAACAAATATCGATGGATTTGGTTTCAGAAGCTCTTAATTAGTCGATCTGAGTAGTTTTTTTAAATATTTTTATTTTTTTTAAATTTGACTATTAACAATTTTATATTATTAGATATATTGTATAGATTATAATATATCCTAGGAATATTTCTAGAATATATTCCAGGTAAAATATGTAAAATTTATTTTATTCATTTATTTATTTCACACATTCATCATCCCCAGTTCATATTCGTCCCCACTACAGGGGGCTATTACTACGGACCTCATCTTATCAGGAGGGGGATAAAGCCGTAGTCTACCGCGCTGGCCTAGTGCGGGTTAATAGACTTCACATATCCATGCGGGCATGCAGGTTTCCTCACGAAGTTTTCCTTCTCTGCTTAGTATATTGATGTTTACAATGTATACCGTACATAAGTTAGAAATAATTCCGTGGTACTTTACAGCAGAGCAGTTTAAAATTTTAGACTCGCATATTTCTGCATATTTTTGTATATTAATTGTAAGTTATTATTAATTAAATCGTTCAGGAAAGAAAATGCAGAGATATGCGACTCCAAAAAATTAAACTGCTTTCTGTAAAGTGATTGTTTTGTAGGTGCGATATTGTTCTGTTGATTTTTTTACCATATTTAAGCCAGTACTTGACTATAATCCCACTTGATGGTAAATAGCAATATAACCTAGGGTGATAAAATATACTAGCTTAATAAAAACCTATTCACTCTTGTTTTAATTATTTGTGTGATTTCAAACAAATTAACCTATTGTGGTGCAGTGATATTTATTTTCCCTGCACCTGGCAACACTAATTCCAATTATCGCTACTGTTTCAATTATCGTGGAATTAGACACCCGCAGTCTGTCGGTGTGAATGCGGCTCCTTTATGTTAGTTGAGACGTTTCGGGCCGCTAATGATTTGTTTGAGGCCGTTATTTACGCCTCAACAACTCAATGTGTTTTAATCGTTGTAGTTAAATTGGTGCAAGTATTAGTGTGGTCTCCGCATTTTTATTTTAATAACGTACAACTTATCCATAAGTAGGTGCAATGATGGTCTAGTAGTGTCAGACACGATTTGTGATCAATAGGTCGTGGGTTCGATCCCAGTTCCGTACCACTGCGTTATTTCAAACTCATGTACGATCTACAATGTAGACACGAATGTACTCAACGGAGAAGGAAAACTTCGTTAGGAGCCTGCATGTCCGCATGGGTGTGTGAAGTCTACGAGTCCACAATTAGACCAGCGCCATAAACTATGGCCTAATCCCTCTCCTGACCAGGGGAAGTCCATGCCCCTGTAGTGGGGATAAATATATATTGAGGATTATCATGCATATTTTGTAAATTTAAGAACCTTTATATTTATTTTTAATGTATGTAATATGTACATATGTATCTTAAAGTAAGTATTGTATGTATCTTATAGTGGTGTAAAATAAAGAGTATTCTAATCTATTCAGTAATAATATGACACAGATTTTCAATTAAAAGGATAATTAAATGACTGTACTTTTGGAAATAATATACGCAGCTAATGTAAGAGATGGTGTTTTAAAGGAACATAGATTATAAAGGCTGTCCCAAAATTAACGCAAGATTTGAATTAAATAGAAAACACAGTTTTTTGTCCATAGATTGTTATATTCTCATTAAATCATAAAGTACATAAGATAGGGTTATTTATGGAATAACACATCGGGAAAATGGCCTCCACGGGTTTGCTGGCACATACGCACTCTGTGAAATTTTTCACGACCTTTTGCATAATTGTGGCTGAATTTCGTTGATGCAGGGTTTAATTTCCTCTTGTTATGCACGGGTGGTTGTGGGCTTGATGACATAGACGTTTGACTTCAAATAACCCCATAATAAGAAATGTAAAGGTATTAAATCACACGATCTAGGGGGCCAATTCTGATCACCGAAACAAGAGAGTACACGACCAGGAAATGTCTCATGCAGTAATTCAATTGTTTCATTGGCTGCATGGCATGTGGCAGTGTCTTGTTGAAACCACATATTGGCCACATCAATAGCATCCAATTTTGGCAGAAAGAACTCTGTTATCATGACGCGTAATCGAAAACCAGTAATAGTTACTGCTTGACCAACCTCATTTTCAAAAAAGTATGGCCCAATGATGCCCTCTGCCCAAAACTCGCACCAAACAGTGACACGTTGTGGGTGCATTTGTTGTTCGACAATCACATGTGGGTTCTCTGAACCCCAAATACGACAATTTTCGCGATTAACGGAGCTATCGAGGTGAAAATGTGCTTCATCGCTTAGGATGATTTTGCTCGAAAAATCAGCATCCACTTGTTGATGTTCAATAATCCATTCAACGAACTCTCTTCGCTGTTTATGGTCATTAGGCTTCAGTTGTTGTGTTAATTGAATTTTGTAAGTATGGAGACACAGATCTTTTGTGAGTATACGCTGTAGACAGTTTCTTTAAGTTTGCAATTCTTGTCCACGAGGCCGAATTGATGTTCCGGGATTATCACCAACACTCTCATGCACTGCTTCGATATTGACATTTGAACGGCTTGTTTTGGGACGACCAGTGTGTTTAGCGTTTCCAACTGATCCAGTCTGAATTTTTCATTTAAATTTTTCACAGTTGACGAGGTTAAAACACTATTTTGACTATATTTTGTATAAAATTTTCGAACTGCGGCCGCCAAAATTTCATTATTTTTGAAATATTGTTCAATAATGAAAACACGTTGTTGTATCTTATAATATTCCATTTTTATTAACCCTAAACTCTTAGCTATCAAATTGTTCTTTTTTCATGGTTACCAACAATTTTCGCCCGCACTGTAGACGTATGCTCGCGTAACCCCTGCAGCCGGGCACAAGGGCCAAAGAGGGACATGTGGTTTTTTAGTGGGAGCAAACCCCACATAACCGCTGTCATACCCTCAGCACAGCGGTATGCGTACAGGCATTTTCCACACGCAAAAAAAGGGGTTGCCAACAATTTACCGCAAAAATTACGGCAAATTTAAATCTTGCGTTAATTTTGGGACACCCATATTTCATCAAGGCGACAAGACAGGTCTAACAACATTTATAAAAAACTATTACAATATCTTTATGATTCAAGATTAACACTTTAGATTACTTAATCATGTTTGGCAATACGTAGTCTTTATAAAAACAATCAAATTATAGATTAGCTGACCGTTTCTTCTACCCATCAATAGAGCCGCATTGCTTAAATGACTACTAAAACAATAAAGAAACAATTAATTGTTGTGTAACCGCAAGATAGTTAGCCGTAAACAGATAGTGAGTCATGTGGAACTGAGTTAATACGCGGCCTTGGACTCAACAGGCCTACTTAGTAATAGATTATGGAGATAGTGAAATATACTTAACGAATAGGCATAATCTAAGGGAGTATATATTTAGGTACATAGTAGATAATGCTTAGATTGCGTGTCCGGGGAATATTACCGCGAGGGGAAAGCCACCCAAAACCCCCCTAATGCCCTAAAGAAGGTTGCCACGTGTCGCCGTAAGTACCTAGAAGCCTAGTAAGTACCTCAAAGTCTAGTAAATACCTAGAAGTTTCTAAAGTTCATCCCCAGGATCGTTCTAATGTGTGAAGGAGAGAAACATTGGTAGGAAATTCTACAAGAATTTGATCAAAACTGTGTCTCAATGCAATATACAACGCGGAGTTTTAAGCTTAAGTGAAAATAATGTGAAAGTGCATTAGTCTGAGTGTTTGGTACCTTTGCACGCCTCTAAATATGAAACAAAAAACGAAATAGACTATAATTCAAAATCAACAGCTTTTTAAAGCGAAGCTATGGTTTTCAGCTAGTTTATTTTTAACAAAAGCCTGATTTATACGACTTTTTTGTCTATCTTTCATAATGGCAGACGCCTACAAATTCTGCCGATGTTGAATACATAGTTGTGCCTATCTATTTACTATTATAAAACTAATTGACCCGACAAAAGTTGTTCTGCCAAATAAATTTNCTTTTCTATCTTTCATAATGGCAGACGCCTACAAATTCTGCCGATGTTGAATATATAGTTGTGCCTATCTATTTACTATTATAAAACTAATTGACCCGACAAAAGTTGTTCTGCCAAATAAATTTTCTTGATATCCTGATCACCTAGCGGTATGAAATATACTTTACGACCTATTCTCATACCTACCAAATATACATAAAAAAAATTATAAAAATCGGTCGAGCCATTTCGAAGGAATTCGACCACAAACACCGTGACACGAGATTTGTATATATAAGATTGATAAATGTCAAATTTTGTAATTTCAAATCCCTTAAACTATTATTTTAATTAGATTTAGAATTTCTGCAACTTGAGCTCACCATGCCCTAATAGAAAATAATAAATCACAAACTGCCCAAGGACTTTTATTACAATTTCTTATATTAAGAATTTATTTTATTATTCTTCAAACATGTATTTTGATGGTCCTTTTTTGTCGAAGAATAGAATTAATGTCGATAGAATTTAGGGGTCTGCATTTTTCATAACTACAGGCGACAATATCTCGGTGCCACCAGAAGAAATCTTCTTGTGGCACCGAGATCATGCCACTGTTATTGTTGGGGCCACACATCTGAAGTTATACTTAATTAAGTTAAACTAACATACGCATGCGCTGTTCACTATCAGTGCACCGTAACTTCGTAAACAACGTGATTCATCTCTCAAACGAGTTAATAAAACCATTCTGAGAATGACGTCACAAGCTCGTTTAATGTCACTCCTTTACGAGCGTGAGCGTTCAACTGGATTACTATTCAAAATTTGATCACCTATATATGCCCATATAAGGTCTGTCGTCGTGGGCGGCCTCGTAAAGCACATTGGTAACACCTGTAATGACGTCAAGGGCCAATCATCCTGTGTCCACCTACGGGTGCACGCGGATTTCCTCGTGCTTGTGGGTCATTAGCTTACTGTCGATTGCTTTATTTTTATGTGGCAAAAGAGCGTACAGCCGATATGATGTCACTGACATAAGTAGTCACTGCCATTCAAGCGCACTTCAAGTGCGACGAGTACAGAATATTGTTACTCGATTATCCGACCGGTAATGTGCTGCAGTATGGTCAGGGAGTACTTAGTCTTTTAGCCTATCTGGAAAATAAACCTAAGTATACGGGTAAGCGACCCCGGCCCTCCGAGCTACTACTGTCTCTTCCTACTCCTTCCGAGATGCTATCGTATATCATATAGTCCTTTTCCCAAATTCCACATTCCTTGCTCAATGCACCTTTTCAATCTCACCGTGGGAACACAATGAGGAATTTTAACACTTTTAAACTTTATAAAATAGCAGCGTTGTGGTTCGCCACCTGACATGTCTCGTTTCCCACGGAGGCGAAATGTGGACTACGGATAGCCACTTTGCTTGTAGCAAGTGGAAAAAAAATGGTGTCTGTCTACCCCAGTTCTTCGGTAGTATAGTGGTCAGTATCCCCGCCGATTGCGCGGGAGACCGGGGTTCGATTTCCCGTCGGAGAGCTAGACAGAAAAGCATCATTTTATGTATGTATGCAATGTACTGCTTATTCGAACACTTGTTCAAAGAAATTTTACTCGGAGTTCAAATTAGTCAGTCTTGCTAGTCTTGATATCCAATTGAACTAAATCTTTCAAAATAAGTTTTTAAAAATAAAATATAAAACAAATTCATACTCGAGTGAAGTGACATGTCCGAGCGCGTTCGGTTACTGCCGTTACTAGTTTCCTATTTGTTCATGTGACCCTTACGTTGCATAGCGCTCGTGAGTAAATTGTCCAAATATAAATAATATTTGACCACAACAGAACTAGCTATTATTCGAATAAATAAAAAATGTACTCGAAATAGCTTCTACTCGAGTAATTCGAAAAAAATTCTTCGAATCCAACCAATCGCTAACATTTACAAAAGATTCGAAACAAGTATGTTGTTGCTTCTGAGGACTGCAGATCTATAGTCGGGGAATTGCCGACACCATTTCACCTAAACATAGCGCTCGGAGCTAGCAGTACTGCTTGCTATTTGGAGATGGATCCAACGTTAGATAGTAGCACCTACTCCCATTGGTAATTTTTCTAAAATATTGACTTGGTAGTCAAATCTTGAGGAATACTTTAGAAAATTTCCAGAATTTTTTTCACCTGTTGTCTTCATTTAATTAGCCGTATAGAGATGTCAACATTACTTGCATTATTAATAATTCACAGATCAAAGAAATGATGTTAAAAATTAAATGTAAAAAATACATTGCCTAAAGAAAACACACTATATTTTAAATTACACACTTGAAGATTCCCCATCTCTCTTATCTAGATAAACTTTCTCCGTTCGTTTATCTTGTTCTGTTCATTGCCTGTTTTTGACATATCTCAGTCAGCCGCAGATTCGCACAATATCACCTGGCTATACTTCTTCATCAATAAATAAATTACGTGTCACAAGATTACAAATTTGTCTGCTGAAGATGGTAATTTCGTCCGGATTCTCTCCATGATTTTCGTCCACTTCATAATCAACAGTGTAACTCATAATTACCACAACTCAGTGATTTTTATAATTTTTAAGAACAATCCATTGTTCAGTGTTAATTCGAAAATATAGAATGATGTGCTGCATCACCTTCTCATCATTGTTTTGATTGTTTTAATGTAATATCGTTGTTGTTCGCTGAGGTTATTGTCCGAAGATTGCGTTGGGATGATTCATTCTTGTTCTTATGTCTAGATTGATATGAATCTTGTGCCATTTTGATAATACGGGGGATAATTAATATACTTACTTACGGAGCCATTTTGATTACATATTTTGTGTTGTCATACACCGTAAACTATTTACATCCATATTTTTTGTGATAAGGTATTTATTTCAGGTGTATTCAGATGACCTTGAGTAAGTTAAATATGAATATTATAAAAAATTTTAATAGCGGAGAAATAAGACTTAAATGATTTCCTTTCTCCTAATAATTATATTTTTAACCTTGAATTACCTTTTCAGGCTAGAAATAATTTTAAGATTACTAAAATTTTTAAGATTAAATTATAAAACAAATATTTTTTTTTATGGCCTAAAATTAACTTTTTTTAGAAGTATTGCTAGTAAATAATAAAAGACTATTATATCACACAGACCACTTGTGCTAAAACGCTGGTTCACACCAACAGGTAAAATATATACTTTTGTAAAGCAGTGCATGAATTTTATGGCAACTTTACAATCAGTTAATTTATGTCAGTGCTAATGGTAATAATATCCTCATTCACCAATTTTCTACCAACACCTATTAAAATACTGAACTACATCATATAAGACTTATTCCCATAGATTATGTCATTAATGACATTGATTTTCTTACGATATCATGAATTATTCCTCTCCGTTGTGCATATATGTTTTTTTTAATCTGTTTAGACATTTTCTACATTATTTTTAATTACGGCTGTATCCGGTCTTGTGCTTTAACCTGATTATAGTTTGTCTTAGCTCGAGAGTCGTGTTTGCTTTTTAAATTGTCCATTTTATTTGCTTCTAAGACAATGTCACAGATATTTAGATTTGCTTTTATTAGTCACACACACACACATAATTTATGATCAGTATATGGTGTGGTGATTGTAATAGTCAAAACAACTCTATGGGCAAGATGAATTGAAGTTCCTGTTTATCGTTTTAGAACTCGTAGTATTAATGAATTCTAAAGTTTTGAATAAATACAATAAATTTGTATTCTATTCTATTGTAGATTTAGACTTATTTCTAAATTACGTGTCTGTTACACCCAACGTTATGTGCGGTTAGTTTAGTTAAGTATATGGGTTAAATTCAGACTAAATTCAGAATTTAACTATCAGTACTATAATATAATAGGTCTCACAGTATCAGGAAAACTACACATTCTAAGTGGTCTCAAGAGTCACTTAAAACAGGAATATCTAAAAACAGATCCGATATACTCCAATTGGTATCAAATTAATGAATGTTAAAAATGCAAGCTCTCCTATATTCTTGTAATAAACCATTCAACTACACAAAAAACAACTCTTTATTTCCAATATCTTCTCTTTATTTCTTTCTTTATATATATATATGTATATCTTTATTTCAATGTTAATATTACTTTTCCGTCAAATAGACTTAAGTATACGGGTAAGCGAACCCGGCCCCCCAGTTATTAATGTCTCTTCCTACTCCTTCCGATATAGTAGTATCCCATACCCTATCATGTCCTTTCCATGTCCTTTTCCCAAATTCCATATTCCTTGCTCAATACACCTTTCCTACCTCACCCTCTTCTTTCCTCTCCACTAAGCCATTGGTTGTCACGCAGATGGCTGCATGGCTAGACCCAAGATGATGGCTAACTTTACCCAAGCATGCGGGGCTCTGTTTGGGTGGACCTGTTTTACCCTTGCTTTTCTTGGGAACGCAATGAAGAACTTTAACACTTTTGAACCTTATAAAAATAGCGACGTCGCGGTTCGCTACCCGACACATTTTGTTTGCCGCGGGGTCAAAAAGTGGGCCATGGATAGTCACTTTGCTACATTAAACGAATCGCAAGTGGAAAGAAGTGGTCTCTTCCAACTCTTCGGTAGTATAGTAGTCAGTATCCCCGCCGATCACGTGAGAGACCGAGATTCGATTCCCCGGCGGAGAGCCAGGAAAAAAAGCGTGACTCTGTGTATGTATAGACAAACCCTAATCATAGATATGTCCATTAAACGTTTGTCCCTACCGAGATTCGTACCAGAATCATTGACCCAGAGAGGGTTACTATCGCTGAGCTACTTTGAACGGGGTATAAGTTGTTGTGTATAAGTGCTGGAGTGGCAATCTCGAACAGGAAAGCGTAATGTAGGTAAACCCCCAACTAAGTGGATCAATAAGCTGATGAAAGTCACGGGCAACCGATGTGTGCAGGCGGCTCACAGGCACTCGGTGTTGCGATCGTCAGAGGAGGCTTACGTCCAGCAGTGGACGTCTGTGGGCTGATATGATGATAGTAAGCTGTTGTGTGTGGGTGGTCGTGTGGTACTCACGTCGATGATGGGCTCGCCGCAGCCGTGGCAGCGCGGGCTGTGGTGCGCCGCGAAGCACGGCACGCAGTGCACGCCGCCGTCGTGCTGGTGGAACTTGGCGCCGTCGATGGGCTTGTGGCACGTGCCGCACGTGAAGTGCTCCGGGTGCCACTTCTTGTTCAGCGCCGTCACGATCTGGGGGACGAGTTGTAACCGCGTTTAGTACTGAGCCAGTAATACTATTATTTTACCATTTTTAAGCCAGTACTTGTCTACAACCCCACCTGATGGTAAGTGGCGATGTAACCTAGAGTTATAAAACGTAGTAAAACGTACTAACTTCTTAGAAACCTATTCACTCTTGTCTTAAAGACACCTACATTATAATCGGACGGAAATACTGACGCAGGAAGACTATTCCAGTCTTTGGCTGCACGTATAATGAACGTGGTAGCAAATCGCTTCGTACGGGTGGCAGGGATGTCTACGAGGTCGGGGTGATAGCCCATCGGCACACGGTGGGCTATCACCCCGACCTCGTAGACATCCGACATAGTAGTCCGATGGTGACAATTTCAGTGACTAAAACCGGAATAAACCAGTTTGCGCTATGTACCACGTGCCTCGCACTCTCGCATCAGCCGCTTCGCTTATGGGTAGCGTTAGAAATTAATTATACAAATTAAATCACGTTTAATATGTATAATTTTAGATTTTGCCCGCGGCT
>WUAW01027808.1:25385-37873 GCA_017165845.1 Thaumetopoea pityocampa | reverse complement strand
GACGACACGTTCGGATTCGAAGACGACTAACGAATATACATCATTTTATAAATTTACTCACTTCTAAGTACATCGGTGGTGCAGAGGTTATAGACATGACTCACGATCGAAAGGTCGCGGATTCAATCCCGATCCCGTACCACTACATTATTACTAATTCATGTACGGTCACATGTACATTTCAATTCATGTACATTGTGATACCAATGGTGCTCAACGAAGAAGGAAAATTTCGTGAGGAAACCTGCATGTCCGCATAGGTATGCGAAGTCTACCAATCCGCATTAGTCTAGCGTAGTCCTAATCCCCTCCTGATAAGGGGAGCTCCTGTCTCTTGTAGTGGGGTCGAATATGGACTGGGGAGGACTCTGTTCTACCTTAATTATCATCATCCATATTTGCATTAAAAAATCCGCAATTCGTAGGGATATCGTATATAAGAACGTTATAGACACAGCATATAAGATCAACGAATTGAGGAACCAAGGCCAGCTATACAAAAGCGCAGAACTAATTGCCAATGGAAATGAAAGTTCCCAAGTTATGACCACAGATTGAAAATGAAATCTGATTATGTTTTATAACCTAGTCCATCGGTCTACTGGATTTATATCCAGTAACCTGGCCATCGGTCTACTGGATTTATACCCAGTAAACCGATGGACCTAGAGAGAGTCACGGATAAATATTGGAACCATGACACTATCCAGATGGATAGTGTACATACATAGATATGTATCCATCAACGCTATTATGATTATTAGAGCATAGAGAGGTTGAAGAATTCGTCAACACGGAATAGCTGTCAATTTATATGAAGGGGGCGTCTAGATCGGGTATGTGACCGAAGTGTCGCTAGCATCGCTCCGCGGTATTGGCTCCATCACTAATAACACTGCTTTAAACACGTACTCGTATATTCTTTCAATCGCAAAGTTCGATTTTAGTTTTAGAGTGAACCGACAGTTTCGCGGCCGTCGTGTGTTCACTCCTTCGCCCGGGAACAGAATGCCTTTTTTTCCGAACAGTCACCATCTTTATATCGAACTACACGCCCCACCACGACTCTGTCTCATATGAAGTTGATGCAACAACTTCACAGTGTTCACTTTGTTGTACAATAATCAAATGACAGTCTTTTTTTATTTTAAATTAATTAATCTCCACGACATATATATTATTTGTATTTGTAAATTATTACTGGAATATTATTTTCATAAAAATTTAATCATTGTTCGTACCTATGAATATTTTTATTCAAGGGTTAGCGCGCAACAAAGAAATAGAAGTACAGGTATCAAGTAGACCCCTAAGAGTTACCAAATACATAGATACTGTCACGCCTTTTTCTCTAGTTCTCCGGCGGGGAACCGAACCCAGGTCTCCGGCGTGACAGACGGTGATACTGATCACTATAATACCCAATCACTCCTTTCCACTTGCTACGATCGTTTAATGTAGCAAAGTGGCTATCCATGACCAAGTTTCGCCTCCATGGTAAACGAAACGTGTCGGGTGGCGAACCACGACGCCGATGGTCTATAAGGTTCAAAAGTGATCAAAGTTCCTCATTGTGTTCCCACGGAAAGAGGATGAGGTAGGAAATGTGTCTCGAGCAAAGAACATGAAATTTGGGAAAAGGACTGTATGATACAGGATTCTACTATATCGGAAAGAGTAAGAGCCAGTAGTAGCTCGGGAGGCCGGGGTCGCTTACCCATATACTAAAGTCACTATGTATGTATATGCTGGACAGACCAAAAGACTAAGTACTCCCTGACCACCAAATGCCACCTCTGGTACGGTATCATACGCAGCGCATGCCTTACTTAGGTTACAATGAATGTATGCAACGATATTATTTAAGCTGATGTTGTACCTGCGCCGGCTGGTGGTGCGGTATGGCGAGCAATTTGCGGCAGTAGTGCAGCAGTTGTGCTAACACGGAGCGGCGGAGGGGCGCGCGGCGGCTCGCGCCGCTGCCACCGCCCGCCAGCACATCCGCCAGCAGCCCCGACAGCCGCGCCTCTGTGCCGCCCTCGCCGCGCCACCCGCTGCTCTCGCGCACCCACCCCATGCACGAATTCGCTGTACAATAAAACATACAATTTTTAAAATTTATATAATGGATGTATCAAATGAGTATGCCACCCAACTGATTAGGTAAGTGCTATGTATATTTATAGTGGCGTCCATAGTTCTATACCAAAGATTTCAGACGATTGATATAATTATAAAAAAAAAAATTGAAGCACAATCACTTTCGAAAGCCTTTCCTCTGCAAGCGGTTTTATTCTTTTATCCGATGAGATGAAGTATATTCATGGGACAAATAAAAAATATTTATTGATGCTGTTTTAGTGCAGTACTGGTAATATAGTAATGGCGGACGAAATCAAACGAGCTGCAGGCAGCCGACGGTCATCGGAACAAAATGCGGCTCTATGGTGGTCCTGCTTCATATTTATTGGTTACTAGCTGTGCCCGCGACTCTGTCCGCGAGGGCATTCGGTAAGAGCGAAATTATACATAAATAATTTTCACCGATCTTAATAAGAATGAAAGATTAATGATAGATAGATGAAACAAACACCAAATGTTAGAGGAAGCTTGCCACAATGTAACAGTAAAAACAGCATTCAAATCGGTTTAGCCGTTTCAGAGATTAGCGTGCACAAACGCACAGAAAAACACACAAAACTTGTAAAAACTACATTTTTGGCTCCGGTAACATAACTACAATCTATATGGATGGTTTTTTGAAAAAATATTCATTGTACAGACACGGCTCGTTTACGATTTTATTATATGTATAGATACATAATTCCGATACAAATAGTGATTCATTACTACTCTGGAGATGGAGTTATTATACCTCTTGTTTCTGCATCTCATGCATCAGTCCTGCTCAGCTGAAATAATGCTAGGGTTTAGAGGGTGAATTTGTAGTGCCTACTCCTCCGAGCTTATACACTCCAAACAATATCACTATTGTGATAACCGTGGGCCATACCTTTATAGTACTACCTATATAATATACATGAGTTGATATAATAAATAAATACAATCAACAATATACAACGTTCATGATTCAAATTGACGACTGATTGGTACAATAGGCAATGACCCTGCTGTCCCTGCTAATGCGTTCCAGATTCGAACCCGGTAGGACAAAACTTGTGAGATGAGCACAATTGTGTGATGAACACAAATGTTTGTATCCGAGTCATAGTCATATTTATCTATTTATGTATATAGATCATTGTCTAGTACCCCAGATACAGGAAATCCTAGTTTGGGACTAGATATGAGCGTGAAAAGTATGACTATGATAAAAGTGTAAAACTCACCGACTGTGTGCATGAGCGGCAGCGCGAGGTGCACGTGGCGCGCGGGCAGCACTTGCAGCATGGGCTGCGCGAGCCGCAGCAGCGTGGACTGGAGGTCGTAAGCGGCGCCTGGCTCCGCGGCGCCGTGCCACACGTTGCACACCATGCGCAGCGCGGCCAGCGCTCCGTTTGCGCCGCGCGCGCACACCACGCGCGACACCACCGAGTGCAGCGCCGCCGCCGCGCCGGCGCCCGCGCCGATGTGTGCGCCGCCCTGCACGCAAGCACATATCACTGCGTCTGCACGCGCGCGCCTCCTCACACTCGGCAATTACCTGTGTGTGAGGAGGTATAATTTCGGCCTCGGGCATCAACGTTTTTGACCTATATATTATTTAATTTTACACCTATTATTTAAAGGGTGGGAGGCTTATATATTAATATCTTCCCTTAAGTTACAAGTTACGCGTATAATGTTTCCAGTATATACCAAACGCCATAGGAAAATATTAAAATTTAATGATTATATGTCGACAACAGACTGCTTAAAACGTATTGCTGTATCCAGTTTTTAAAAGACTGCTTAAAATATTGTTCAAATGACCCTACAATTAACATAAGAGCATTGTCAAGTTTACAAGCCATTTAAAGAAAAAAATCGAAAACTCGAATATATACTACCAATAATGAGATTACATTAAGTGTTTAGAAAAAATCTCAGCTTGCGATAAAACCTCCCTATTAACAATTTAATTTTTTTATGAAATAATCTGTTGTTAGTTGGTGTGCAATGAAGAGTACTCATCACTTACAATAATAAATCAGAATAATCGTAGATTTTAATTTATTATATGCGTGTTCCTGTACTTTATATTACCCAATTTCATAACACCTACTAGGGATGAACATGTAAATAACGGGTCCTACGATTTGATCCAATACTAACGAGATAAGGTTCCGAAGTCGATAAGACGCCATCACCGCTCACGTTCATGCTGACAAACTTGACCATGGCGGGCACAAAGTGTTCGCACTCCAGGATCACACGGGCCATCGTCTGCGTGCTACCTTCCGTCTGTAATAAAATCAGTGCGATGATAAAGTGATAAAGATATACTAGAGCAGGGGTTCTCAAACTGTGTGTCGCGGCTCCATCTTAAGCGAGTCTCGAAATGATAGGCAGAAATCGCCTGCATGTAATTTAACGAATGACCGAGAGTGCGGTGCAGTGCAAATCTCATCAGCGAAATCATTTATTTTTTAATAAATAATAATTCAAGTTCTATATTTTTCGAAGATTTATTTGAATTACTAGCTTTTGCCCGCGGCTCCGCCCGAGTGAATGTCGGTTTTCCGCTACATGAGAATTCCCGAAACAATAATAGATTTAAATAAAAAAACAAAGACAACTTTTACTTGACCTCTCGTACCTTAATGGCGGCTACTAAAACAGCGACCAAGCTGTATTTTCATTTCTACTGGACCAATTTTGATGAAACATACCGCAGTATTTAAGTCGGAATAGTACCTTTAAGAATGTAACAGTTTAACCAAAATTCATCCGTTCGATTTTGAGTGAAGCCCGAACAAACAAACATCGACGGATTCGTTTTCAGAAGCCCTTAATTAGTATAAATAACCTGTTTTAACGTGTTTTATCAATATTCCTGATGTAAATTTTTATTTTGTACCTTTTTTTTAGTAATTTGTGTGCCTAATGTGGCTGAATTATACACACTTATTTGTATCAAACTCAAAACCTTTATAACCATGCTCTTTACAAATAAACATTTTATTCTATTAAAAATAGTCCAACAAAAGCGATTATACTTCATTTTAGAGATAATTGAATTATTTTCTTAGGATTTATTAATTACTATGGAGCAATAACTTTAACAGTTTACAACAGTAAATTTAAAACAATTTAAAATAAAATACAGTTAGGCCATTCTGACTGTAATGCCGTCAATTATAACTAATATTAATTATTGTAATGGGTAAACCCGCAAGTTTAACTTAATATACAATACCAGTTAAATACATTTATTTGATGAAAAAAGAAATGGATTCTTGACTCTGGTCCAACGTTGGAATCGTTGTAAGAAAAAAAAAAATAATGATTCTCAATTCGTCTGATCAAAAAAATATAAGTCAGGTGATACATGCACTAACTAATAAACGAAAACATACGTTGCTCTATGATTCCTTTCTCATCTCTGTGTAAGTATATTGCCCATCTGCCGATATGTTTGTCATCTCTTCGCTGCCAAATTATCATACTAAATGTCAAATTTAAATGGGGGATAGATATACAAAGTAGTGGTTAGCTAATCATTATATATACCTGTAAGGGTAAGCTGGCGATCCATGCTAAAGCCTGCATGGACAGTATCCAGCACCTGAGCGATATGCTTTGCAAACTGAAAAAAGAAAAACACGTACTATTAATATAATTGTCAGTGATAAAGATGACCTTCCATCAAAACTGTGCACAGAAAACAAACTGAATAAACATCTTACGTGTAACTGCAATAAGGCATTTGTTAATTTGACAATATAATGTCAAAAAATATCGTCTGTGAACTGGCAATGGGTCTTACCTGTGATTTGACAAGTTTGCAAGAAATGGAAAAAACTAAACATAATAATCAACAGTGCATAAGGAAGCAACCATTAAAACAGACCAATATGGTGCCAATAGGAATTAATACTTAAAATTAGGCGGCAGAAGTTTGAATCGCAGATCGGTGAAATGAAACAATAAGTTGAGACAAAAAAGCAAAGTGGTAAAAATCAGATAAGACTTAATATATGAATATATTTAATGCATATATTGTGCTATCATATTTACAAGGCCTACAGTACAATATCATATATTAGCGTCACACCAAGACAATTGAAACACACTGCTATGCCACACTCAGGTGGAATTTCATCTTTGTTCCTACAGAAGCTTAAAAAAGTTTTCCATCAGCTTCAAAGACGAGCCGGTATAACCGCAGTCTACCTATAGTGCCGACATAATTAATATCCCAAACTAATTGCAAAAGCTAATTAGTCGGTCGGACAATAGTTGCTGTATATTCCTAATAATTTGGAAACAATGATATATGAGGAGTATAATTAAAACCATAGTACTGTATGTATACATGTATGTACAATATATAAATCAAAGAACTGTATATATATATGTAAATCATAGTACTGACGAGCACAGCGCGTGAAGGAGCGCGTTGACGGTGTCGGAGGCGAGCCGGATGCGCGGCGTGTCTGCTGGTACGGCCAGTGTGGCCATGGACCACGCGCCGCCGATGCCCCACGCCGACCCGTTCAGTGTCAGCCACAGCGAGATAACGTTCTCCATGAACGTACAGTCCAACTATACATAATCAAATCTTTCATCATTCAATATTTTTGAAAAGTCGAACGCCTTAAAAACATATCTTATAGTCAAGATGCAAAATAAGTCTAACTTGTAAGCTGTGTTTTAGAAAATCCAATTGCACATTTTTGTGGTCCTTCGAGCCAGATTGAATTATTGAACTTCAAGGTCCTTGAGGTTGATATGCAATTGTACAATAAAATTGTTTACAAAATATAAAGTGTGGTGTATACCTGTGTGTGGAACTCGAGCGCGAGGTGTCTGAATACGTCGTAGAGCATGTGTGTAAGCGGCGGGGTATGGCGCGGCGTAGGTGGCGGCGAGTGCAGCGGGCCGACTGGGGGCGTGGTCGGCGCGCGCACTGCGGCGGCCAGCGCGCCCGCCGCGCACAAGGCCGCACGGCGCGCCAAAGCCTCGCCCGCACCACCCGCCCCACTTTCCAACCGTGCGTCCGAGCAAGCAGACACGTTACTGCACAATTAATATTTATACAGTTACGTTTTTCAAAGACTCAATACAGTATCTAAAATGCATCTCTCATTGGGACAGGGCACATAACACGAAAAAATTGCATTAATGTAGTTGATGATAAATAAATTACATAATGTAGTTTAAGCCTTAAAAACACATACAGCACCAAACCACACTTCAAGTTCGGCTGTGCATAATAATCGACAAAAAACTATGATGAAAGATGCTTCATCAAATTTATTTATTCTAAAGGAATGCAAAACTGATCTTTACATCAAAACATTCATATTTTCACACACCACAGACTAGCTTTAAGGACCTTTTAAATGCAAACACACTATCTTGAGCCTATTGAATTCCACTATTGAAGATAGGCTTCGTCAATAAAGGAGAAGATTCACCGTGATTTTCATACTAAAAACGTGGAGATGTTTCCTAAAGCCCGTTCTCACGATACTCACAGAGTAAAATTATTGTCATGCCCTTGAGTAATATACAATGTTAGTACATTAAATGATTTAAAATTAAGATTACCTTGTACTGTTGTCCACCACTAGTTTCATCATATGCTCCTTCCTAATGGACCCCATGAAACCTTGCTCCTCAGACGACTCGGAATCGTCAGACTCTGCCACTTGACTGAGGTGTTCTTCGATGTTCATTTCTATACAAACAACAAAGAAAATACAATTATCGGCTACATTTACAATGTATTTATATTGTACATCATTATTATTATCATTATCATCATATTAGCGCACACACGTCCACTGATGGACAAGAGACATCCTCTAATGATCGCTACACGAGCGACTTTGAGCCATCTGCATCCATCGATTGGTTGCAACTTTAATCAGGTCATAATCATTGTATATATAGAAAAGATTAATGATTGTTAAAAATGAAAGCCAGTCATTATCAACCTTAATCAGCGCAACGTTAGTCAATGAAACAGTGTTGTATTTAAAAAAAACATAACTTGTTTTGGGGCCCACCTTATTGGGTAATTGCGCACAATCTTCAACATCCTCGATAATGAGCCTTCATATCCTGATTTCAGTCAGCGTATAACGTGATCATACCACCTCAACTACCAAAAGTCATACTTTGGCAGTGCCTAAATGTACCATATCTAGGAAATAAGACCTAACCCGTAAAAAGAGATGTTTTTTAACAATTTAATTTGTATACACACGGAATTTATGAGCAATTCCTATTTTTAAAATTCATTTTTGTAGCAGATAAACAAGATCCATCATGTACACATATACCGCTCATCCAATAGAATAATGACGTAATTGCAAAAAAGTTAAAATTTTAGTTTGTGTTTAATTTGAATGATTTGTTGATATTAATAAATGGATGTTTTTCGAGAATGCTCAAATTATTAATAATAATCTATAAATAAATTATGAAAAATCATGATAATTGATGTGATTTACAAAATGGGTACAAGCCAATTTTAAACTGAAACGCTTCTTCTGATAAATTGCAAAAATGTAATTACGTCATTGTCCTATTGGGTGAGCGATATGTTTATGTCTAAGCTGATTTACTATTTTAACTGTGTTTATAATTATTAGTATTTAATTTATAATAACCGTAGCTATTTCATTTCGTAATAATAATACTCTTCGTATAAATTCGCAATGGTGTCACGTTTTATTTTGGTATATTGGTAAATTGTTATCAAATAATCATAATAATAATAATAAAGTCTTATTTATATTCTTTGATTTATAAATTAACTATAAAAATCCTCAGTACATTATTAATGTTTTAAATAGATCATTCTATCAATCATGATACGTTATTAATAATAATGTGTAATAATATACGTAAATATTATTAGGTTGTATATAGGACCCGAAAATAGGTTGTATATGCAGTTTCATTAACTGAATTAACATTCCCGTCCGAGTACGCCATCCCAACAAAGCAACTATTGCAAATTAGCTTGACAAAAGCAGCTGAGATGGTAAAGATTTTAATGTAAACTTCATGTACATCTCTATATATTGTGAACACACGGAAATGTACATTTGTACGTTATTTGGAGTAAGCGTTCGCCAAATCAGGCGAAGCAGTCCCAAGCAGCAGAGCAGGATGGAACAATTTTTAGGACATTAGCAAACACAGCAGTGCGTACACTGCGCTACCAGACACGTAAGATGGTACTCATGTATTTATCTTGGTTTGCATCTTGTTATGGTAGATACCTGTACATGACGATTCTTAAAGGACGCCTTCGTTTTGAGGACTAGACATATATTTTATAATTTTGCGGAGAAAATGACGGAAACCTATTGTAATTGGTACATATCTTATGATAAAAATTCACGGACTATTCTAAAAAGAATCATCCAATGACCATTCTTCGAACCCGCAGTCGCCTTGCCCAAAGGAGAAAACATTTAAAACTTGGGAAAGCGATGCGAACGGAGATAGAGCAGCCAAGAAGAGAATGAATAATTATTTCGAAACAATAATCAATAATGATTTCAATATGTTACACCGAAATTTGATTAAAGGTGAGATGTATCAATCTACAAGTAAGTTAGTACAACCGGCTAGGACAAAATATCTGTACAAGTACCAGCGCCATTTATTGACGTCGCAGCATTACTACCAGTGTTTATTACAGTTACCCGGTTTCTTTGTGTTATTATTGAATATCATGGTTTATTGGTATTTAAAGTTGCACATACATATTCCTCACCAGATTTTTTAAATGTAACGTAAGTACATATTATGGCGGACAATCGTCCATCAAATATATTAATGTAGGGATTTGCTCAACTAGGCAACGAATGTAGGGTTCTTTACATACTCGCTGAACACTTAATCCCAATACATGCCAAGCGGGAAACCGTTTCAGTCAAAAACAAAGAGCAAAATATAATTTGAGACGTTAGTTAATTAAATTAAGTTACGTTAATTGTTAAATTAAGCAAACATTCTATGATTACCTAAATACATAAAAGCTCCCACAATCGTATTTATATCGATATTACCAATTATAGTCGTTCGTTTATATCAAAGCACATACTTGTAGTTGACTACCCTATGTAAAATGCCTCAACAAATGTCTCAAGACCTTAAAAAAGCGAGATAAAATCAATTCCCTATTCTTAAATTAAAATTTACTTAAAACTTGATACTGAAAAATAATTCTGGATTATATTAATATTAAAATATTTCACCTTTCAAATTTCGTCATCTCCATAAGATATACGAAAATAAAACAGCATGTGTTAGTTTATATAACTGTGAATGTACAGCGTCTAAGCGAACGTCATCGATTTAATGGCATTAAGTATAGTAATTTTGTAAATAATTTATTTTATTAAAATAAATTAAAAGAAAAACAGTGCCTAAGTGAAGTCTGAATATTGATTGTAAGCATAGACTAAGCAAATTTTAAAAACCCCATCGACCTGTTATAAAATAAATTTGATGTAAGCTCGTAATAACAATAGTGAATATTGGCATATAAATACATCACATTATAATGAATAATATCTATATCTACTATCCAAAACAACCTGGTTCGCAATCATACATTTATCTGACCCATTCGCGTACGTCTATGTGTAATGTCCTTACTTGAATAAATCCCTCCCGGTTTTAGTGAAAGCTTGCTACAGTTGGTAGCGCACGCTGCCAGTGCAAAACTATCCGCTAAAAAATCTGCAACGACAATAATACAGCAGGTCAATTCTGCTAGAAATTTTGTTATAATAGGGCCATTTTACTAGTTCACTACTGACATACTTTGTATCGGCGGCCATAAATTTAAATAAATAGTCATAACTCATATTGTTGAACACAGACACGCCATTAAAACTTATGTTGCAATCTTTTCTAAAATGAATATAATATTTTCGAGTTTTCAATTTCGAATATCATTATGTATTGTATATCCATTATCCGATATTATACTAGATAGCAGTGTAATCAGAATTCAAACATGAATGCGTGCGTGCGTGCGTATGTGTGCATACGTGGACGCGTGTGCACACGTGAGTACGTGTGCATACGTGGGTACGTGTGCACACGTGAGTACGTGTGCATACGTAGGTGCGTGTGCACACGTGAGTGCGTGTGCACACGTTAGTGCGTGTGCACGCGTGCGTATGTTTATATGTGTCAATGATGTGGCTTAAACCGGTTTAGATGTATGTCAAGTATTTCAATCCTTACATTAGATTACACCGCGTGGCTAAGTGAATCCCGAACACAGTAGTCGTTAATTTTTAATCAAGCTTGTCAAAGACATCGAGTTTTATCACAATTTTGACTAACAGCACTTGCCTTTCAAATGGTAATGTGTGATCTAGAAATCGATACACAATCAGAACAATTAAAACAGTTGGTATACACGTTGATGGACATTTCGTTTTTTAACATATCTTATATGTTAAAAAACGAAATGTCCATCATCATGATAAGTCTGATAGAATTTCTCGGATAAATCAATTGAATGAACAACACGGTTGTTTTTGTCAATTGAAATTTATGTAATATGTAAAAAAAAATACAGAATAAATTTCAAATAGATTCTATAATATAACAAGATATATGGATTTCTATTCTCGAATCGACAAATAAATGCCGTGTAGTCCTGTGTAGTGACCTTTTAAAGTGACCCTACTATAATAATATTGCGACTTCTTAAACCAATATTAAAATCCCAGTTATGAGTAAAATTATAATAAATTGGATATTTGTTAAATTTTAATGCAGAATGAATTCTAAACACCGAGCGGTCAATTCTAAAACCAATGGCTACTTGAGAGTGCGTCACCCTACGAGAAATAAACATTTTCATTTTTGAATAAAATTGAATTACTTTGAGAGAGCGAAATCGAATTAGAATAGGCATGTATTCGTGCAATAATATTACTAAAAAAAATATCCGCCTAACGTTCTCCTCGTCTGTATCCGTACACTTGTCCTTTTGTTACTATAGGCCTTTAGCATAATACCGGCTCAAATCAGGATCTCTATTATTACAGGGGATGTGATTGTAGAGCAGGTTCAGATAACAGATTGTTATTTGACGTCAATCCATGATCCCCACAATCCGTACGACGAATACAATAAATTCAGATATGATTTCAGCCCTAGCTTATTTAGACGTATCCGCAAAACCGGGCAAGCGCATAGAAATATTAACACATAATATTCATAATATTTATAATATTGATGTTTGGCCCGAATCTACTAATAATAATATAATAATAATAATATTATGGACACTTTTTCACACACATTGATCTAGTCCCAAATTAGGATTCCCTGTG
>WUAW01027808.1:911-19433 GCA_017165845.1 Thaumetopoea pityocampa | reverse complement strand
TTTACACATTTGCTAAGAACGTTCGAAATTGCATATATTTCCTAGGGATTGTGTACAATTCGTAGGTTTCATACATTTCCGGTAACATGTAGACACACGTGCGTCTGGTTCAACGTGCGTTGTCTGGTCATGCCCTGTGCCGACGGTCACGTACCTTACAGGTGAGCATGAGTGCGTCGACGTCAACGGAGCTGTACGCGTTCAGCAGGTGCGCGATAAGAGCCTGCGCCAGCTGTGCTGCTAGTTCCGGAGGCATGGGCCGCGCGCGCGCCTCGACGGTCTCCACCGTGGTCGTGCTCGCGCTCTCGCGTGACCCGCTGCGCTTGCCCAACATCGCCATGCGCGCTTTCAGGTTCAGTCGCGCGCGCTACGACAATATACGTACTCAGTCCATATTTGTCCACATTATTGGGTGGCCATGCTCTCTTCATCAGGAGGGGATCTCAAGGCCGTATTAACAGGCCCAATGAGGATCAGAAGATTTCATAAATATTTTGTACGGTTTTAATAATTGAAGAACAGCAGCTGGCAACAGTAGCCATTTTAATTTTTCTTGCTACTTTTTCTTCTAATTCAAGAGTCATATCTCATGTAATCAATAGAAACTACCCTGGTTTATTTGGAACTAGTCCCTTTTAAAGTAAATTTTAACTGTTAAGTCATGTATGTCTGAGGCCTCCAGGTGACTTGAACAACTGACGCCAGACTGATGAGGGTTGGTGCAGTACAAATAATAATATAATAATTCTTTATTAGCCTAAGTATTTCATTGTGCCCCTGACTCCTGAGTTAAGTATAAGGTTGTTTCAGAAGACAATGCCATTGACAACTATAAAACAGTATGAATATGTAGGGTATGTGTATAGATGTGATAGTGTGTGTATATATGTATACATATATAAGTATACAAGTGTATAATGCTCAGGGTATAGGTTCACAAATAATAATAATAATCAATGATAATTCTTTATTAGCATAAGTATAGGTATCAATTTCATTGTGTCCCTGATTCCTGAGTCAGGTATAAACGTGAGTTTCAGAAGTTAAGACCATTCTCGATTCTACGAGTATGTACTAGTTGATAATTAACAAAGAAACTAATAAATACAGGTATTAATAAGCACAACTATAAAACTGTATGAGTATGTCAGGTATGTGTTAGTGTGTATATGTAAGTGCACGAGTGTATAACGCTTTAGGGTATAAGTTTTTAACTATCATACCTGTTGGTCCTCCAGTGCCACCTGTATACCTCTCCTCGCAGCCTCCAGTTCCTGCATCTGGTGCAAAAGCATCCTGTGCATTTTGCGGCGGTGCAATTTACACTCGGGGCCACGGGCCGTGGAGCTAGTGGTCTCTGTGTTGTTCGAGTTTGCGCTGGTGCCGGAACGGCCGCCGGTCACCCAGTCCCATCTATATGGCAAGGCATCATCATTTAATTTGTTACATAGGGTAGAATGTACTATTGCTGACACCCCGTTAGCCAATGGCGCTTTGGATTTTAGGCCCTTAACGACTTACCCCGTATTATTACGTGCATCCGTCTACTTTGACAAAATTACTGTGACCATAATATTACGAGCATTTCAAATTTATCTAAAATTCCGACATTTTTCACCAAATCAGCAATCAAATGTAATCATGTCATATTATGGGTTAAAGCATCCAATAAGAATGAAACAGTAACACAATATATTAAAAAAAGAAAGTGTTCCGCAGATGAATTAATAAAAAAAATATGTTTTTAATTTATTATTAAATGTTTTAGAAGAAAATAATAATATACCTAAATGTTAATTATAATTAATATTCAATGATTCTTATGTGATGATCACTGTACTTGAGGTGCCGATGAGTGTACATTTAGACACACTTATGTTTTTCTTACTTTTAATTAAAAATACGTTGATAACAATAACAAATGTATTTTTATTTGAGAATATATGTTCCTCTATTTATTAATTTTTGATTGCTAGTTTAATGACAGATAAGCAAATTAAACAAAAAAATCATCGACGGATTTGGTTTCAGAAGCCCTTAATTAGTCGATAGTTTGTTTTTAAATATCTTTAATTTACAAAATTTGACATTTTACGATTTTATAACAGTATACGTGTGTTCCCCACGCTCCCTGTCAATGTTTCTACGGAAGGGCCGGCGGCCGTACCTGGAGTGTTTAGTGGGGACGGCGACGCAGTCCAGCACCGCGGCGAGCGCGGTGAGCACCACCGCGGTGACGGCCGGCTGCGGCTTCGGTGAGCGCACGAGCTCGAGCGCGCGCGCCGCGAGCGCTTGCGTCACGCCGCCCTCGGGGTCCGCGTGCGAGAACAGCGACTTGCGGCACATGTACATTATTAGTACCATGCATCTACGGGCAACAGGAAATATCGAATTACCGTATCTGAGTGTTCCAAACAATTATTTGGGTTAATTTCAGCCACTGAATTCCATTAACTTATATTTCGCCAAAATTTAAAATTTCACTGTCATCACTTGGATAGTTGGCGATTTACTGAGGTGCATTTCTTGCGCAATTTCTTTTCACGTACCTAGTGGTATGTGAAAAGAAATCATGTCAATCATGTCGAATGAGCTCC
This sequence comes from Thaumetopoea pityocampa, assembly GCA_017165845.1. Lineage (NCBI taxonomy): Eukaryota > Metazoa > Arthropoda > Insecta > Lepidoptera > Notodontidae > Thaumetopoea > Thaumetopoea pityocampa. The sequence continues at coordinate 16,836 of WUAW01027808.1, read as the reverse complement.
CAGCGGCGATTTTCCCAAGCGCGTACGACATGGAGACGTTCAAGAAACGAGCTTACACTTTTTTTTAAAGGCCAGCCACTCACCTTCAATCCCTCTGTAGATGCGGGTATCTATGGGCAGCGGTAATCACTTACCATCAGATCCGCTTGCCCTCTCTTACTTATATAAAAAATTGTTATAAGTATAAAAAAAATCTCTGGGCAGGAGCGTTATCTTGCTATGCATTCAAAATCTACTGTGACCTCCGAGACGCCTGCCAATCGTGGAAATTATGGCAAAACCCTCCTTTATAAGAGGAGGCCCATGTCTATCAGTGGATTTTCACAGGCTGATGATGATGAGAAAATCCTTAGGATATATTATATATTTGGGAAGGATACAATGTCAATATATTAAATTGTACCATAAAAATATACAAATATTGCCGGGCACGAGTCTCCTTACAGGATGGCTATACTTCAACACACTGGTTTGAGAGAGAAACATTTACCGCAAATACACCTTTATTTTTGATAATTTGTTATTTTTTGTTAATACTGGAGGAGCCTGACACCTGAAACACAGGATTACCTAGGTTAGGTGTCAGTGACATTGTTTATAGTCTGAGAACTTGAAATAAACGAATTATTATTATTATATATCCCCTTAGTCAGGAGGGAAAATAGACCATAGTCTACCACGCTGGCGTATCGAAACTAATCGGAACGTAAACAACACGTTATATGTTGAGTAGGTAGTGAGCGGTGTCCGGCGAGGACGCCATTCGCAACCTACTCACACAACAACAGTAGTTCCACAACAGTAGTTCACTCGCGAATGAACGAATGATTATTGTCAGACTAGCGGGATCACTCGTCGCCGCGTGCGTTATTCAGACATAACAAATACGCGTCTGCGCTAAGTTGTAACGTGCATTCGTTAAATTTATTATTATTCTATAAATCGGTAGACGTTCACAAGCCGCGTCTGCAAGTTGTAGTGAGTGTGACGTACCTGTCCAGCGCGGTGGGCGGCGCGTCGAGGACTGCGAAGGCAGCGGTCAGCGTGTCTGCCAGGTGCGCGCCCCACCAGGGCTGCGCTCCGCAAACACGCGCCGCAAGCGTGGCCAACGCGCCCGCAGAGCGCCCGCCCCACTCCCACACCAGCGGCAATACCGTGGAACACCACGACTGAGTCACCTCCGGGTACTCCTGGATATCACCAACCAACACTTTAAAGTACACTACACTCTTTAATATACCATTATCCACAATATAAAATTATCCAGCGTTCATTATCCTTACATCGTTACATCCTTCAGCTGTATGTTATGAGAGTGAGTGCCGATATGTTATGTTGGCACCACGTGGCGGAATAATGGGGAACAGCGTTGTTTTACGAGTCAACCAACAACTGCGAGCTCCGAGACCACAGCCAGTGATGACAGCAAATACCTCCCTTTACAGAAGAGGCCCTTGTCCAACAGTGAACTTCCATGGATTGATAATGATGAGATGAGACATTGAAATGATTTTAAAGGTGAATCCGAGTTAAGCCTGAAGGTCAAAGAGCATATTCAATTCAAATCCTATTTCAAACTGATACCAATTGGGGATTTGATTAAACTAAAAAAAGGCTTCTAAAAATTAGTATATTATAAAATTATTCCACAATAAAAAAATATATAAATGATTCCAAAATGTTCGAGCTTAATATGAACATAAACACGTTAAGTGTGTTCAATAAAATGCATTTTTTGTGCAATTTTCAAACATATTCGAAATTCTCAAAAATAATCAAATTAGGAAGAAAATGTTTAATAACTAACTAATACTAACTACTTACCATGTCGCCCACTTGGAAGTAGAAATACAGCAACATATCCACGACATTCTCACTGATCACCCTCAACTTGTCGGTCGAAGCCGCCTCCAATAACGTGTCGGTGGCCACTCGGCCGCTCCTAATCATCTCGCACACGTTGCCGTTGGGCTCTCCGTTGTTCTGCAACTTCTTTAGTATGTTCACACACGTGTGGACCTGTTGTTGCAGTTCTATGCACTCCTGGTACGCGGTCACCACTTTGGTGTCGGTGTCACTGGCCGGGTTCAGGTACGACATCATATGGGCGGCGTTCCCGTTGTACAATTCCAGATATGGGTTTAAAAGATCCATTAATTTGCCAGTCGCAAGCCTGTGAGATAAGATGTATATATCTTAGAAAACAGTATGGACACTATAATATAGATATTTGACATTCAAGAAAATAAAGTATTGACTTTATAGCCACTTGTGATGTCAACGAAAAATGTATTCATTTCTATGAATATACCATATCTCTAAATAATATAAAACAAAACTATTATCCGTGTCAGTCTTTATCCGGTTGGTTTTTATAAACTACGCAAATGATTTTGATGCGATTTGTAGATATAATACATTCTAATTAAATTTATATGTAAATGGATAAAGTCAATATTTGTTAATCAAAACGTAAATATATTATACGTCATAAAAAAACTCGGGCGCTCACATGACAAAGTGATGTACGCTTACAAATTACGTGCGTGTTAACAAGACCTATAGAAAAGTCCGCAATGGCATGCTATCTTGTCACAGCAACTATTTTTATCTTTAAATGTATAAAACAAATGGATAAAGTATCTAGGGATCAAATTAATATAGAAAGCGTGCTCTAAAAGGAACTTGGTCACGCACCTGAATCGACACGTCAAGTCCTGGTGTAACGCATTCAAGGCGTTGATGGAAGCTTGCACATTGGCGATGTCAACTATTTCACCATAAAACCAGCCCAGTGGGATCTTGCATTTCATGGCCGACATTCCGTAGCGACCAATTGTCGTTATCTGGACAGAATAATATTACACATAATATTTATCATCATCGATGTGTACAGCCGCTGAAACACTGGATTTCCACACTTTAGAATACTAGAATAAAACAGTTGAATTGTATTACAGCCACCAAAGTAAATTCTTTGAACGGCAGACCAATACTACTTGCTATTCCTATTACGCTGGCTTATGGGTGTCTATACAGCTGCAATGCGCAGCTTTACTGCTAATTTATGTTTTTTTTATTCTACCTCACCTATCATTAGTTGAGTTGTGAAGAGGTAATAAATAAAAAAAACTTGCACATTTTTTTTGTACCTATAACTCTAAAGGTATTTCACCATCACCTGTCCCATTGCAAGGCACAGGTCTTCTATCAGAATAAGACGGGTTACGCTATAGTCAACCACACTGGTCTAATGCAGGCTGACAGACTTCCCAAGCCATTGAGAAAATCTAAGTTTCCCCACAATGTTTTCCTTTGCCGTTTGAAGCGAGTGATAATTAAACATTAATAGGCAGACGATTTCGAAATCAGAGGTGTGTGCCTTGCTTGGATTCAAACTCGAAATCTAAAACAACTCGAAATGAAAAACTTCCTTGACATGCTTGGTTATAAAACTAAGCTACCACAGCTTCAAGGGTACATAAGTGACCATATATTTGAAATCACTTATGTGATCACGGCGGGCTTATGTGGTGCTACGCTGAATAAGGAAGCTACGCTACCTTCATGTAGCGGCAGAGCGGCGGCGGCTGGATGTCTGTGAGCACAAGGTGCTTGGTGGCGATGTCGGTGGCGAACGCCAGCTTCACGCTGTCCGTCTCTTCGCCCGACACCCAGATGTCGATGCACAACGTCACCAGATCCGAGCACGACGGTATTATCTGTTGTTGAACACAAAATTAAATGCACCAAATACATACAATCACACCTTTTTACCCGGCTCTCTCGCGTCTCTTTCGGAGATACTGATCACTATACTACCGAAGAATTAGGGTAGACAAAGACCACTTCTTTTCACTTGCTACGAGCAAAATAACTATCTGTAGCCCATTTTTCGTCCTCGCGGACGAGACGTGTAGAGTGGCTAACATCGACGCCACCATTTTTATAAGGTACAAAAACGTTAAAGTTCCTCATTACGTTCCCACATAAAACACTGCATGTTTTTTTTACAATATTTAAGCTATCACTTGACTACAGTCTCACCTGGTGATAAGTGAAGATGTAACCAAGGGCGGTAAGACGTACTAACTTAATAAAAACCTATTCACTCTTGTCTTAACGACACCTATAATAATATAACATAGCAAATTTCAAAATATAATTCATTTTGTTTTTATTATGTTAAACAAATAATAAATGAATTAAACACTGTCGAAACGGTGTACTTGTCCAGGTACACTCACGATGTCTGTGAGTCGGACGGTGTGCCCGAAGTCGAGTACGATGTAGCGGCGCGCGCCGGAGTGCATGCGCTCCACGACCAGCGTGTGCTGCGGGGGCCGCGTCACCAGCGACGCCCACGGGATGCCGCACTGCTCTTGGTCCTGCAAACATCATCATGTTATTTAACCCATCCCATTCGAAACCAATTGCACAACGCGTGTGCAATTTGTTTCCGAGGTTAAAAGACCGGTTGCACACAATGTGTGCAATAATAATAATGTGCTCTCATCTTATGCAAATTCGCTTACGAATTGAACGATTTCCACAGTAAACAACTTTTTTTTATTACAAATGAACAATATAAAGAAAAAAAGGAAATTTCGCTCCAGGGGACCGTGTTCGAAAAAATCACCATCTCGAATGGGTTAACTTAGATCGTTATAACATCGACAAGTTTACATAAATATACACATAAGTTTTTAAATAAGCAACTCACGAAAATAATATAAAATATACAAATATTCGCATTTATACATGCCTTAAATATTTTCTCTTCGTTGCAATCTGGTTTCTCTTGGGGATCGCACTCCATGAGAGAATTCTCAACATCCTCCAATGACTCGGGGTCTTGCGATGAATGCTTCATCTGGCCTTCTTTCACCACAGACCAAAGCTGTTTTACAAACAAGTATACATTCAGGACTATGAGTAAAATACAAATTTAATTAGCAGAAGCTAAATAGATCATATGGTATTCTTTTGCCATCACAGTGGTTGAGAAGATACTTAGTAATTAGTTTTTTACATTACATAATATTAGGTTCTTGTTTACATAATTGGTGCGTTAAATTAGTGAAAATATATCTGTAACATGTGCTAGTCTATTCTTTATCTAAGTAATATATTTATTTAATTAATATAAATAAAACATGAAGAATAAAAAATCGTTTTAGCAAAAAACCACCCTCAATCTTAATTAATTTTATCTGAATTAAATAATAGGTGTTTTTAATTTTAACACATTGTTTTCTATTTATTTTAACATCAACACTAATAAGATAAAAGCGAAAATATGTATGACAGTTTGTAACTACTTCAAGCCTCAACCAGTGAGCTCATTGTTTTGAAACTTGGCCAAGAGATAAATGTAATATCGAGGATGAGTACAGGCATCATCATCACCATCAGAACGTTATTACCGCTCGTAATAACGTTCTGACTGCGGATTTTAGTTAGTTGTAAGTGGCACTAATTGTATAGGAGATTGTCCTAATTCAAAGATTTTTTTTATATAACAATGTTAAACATGGTTGTAAACAGGGTTACAGTCCGCCTGATGGTAAGCGGTTACCGCAGCCTATGGATGCTTACAACATCAGAAATATCACATGCACGCTGCCAACTCTTTAGAAATTTACTTGAAGAACCCCATCCTTCGTGAAAATCTCAATAAGGAGATCATTCACAACCCATTGTACAAGCGGTAGAACAAGCATCAGAAGGCGAAATCCCTCCTTAAATTTAAGGGTTCGATACCGCTTGTGAGTTTGGGATCACCGACGATTCTCAGTAATAATAATAATGGTAATAATATTTAAGTGATAATAATAAATTATTATCATCATAATTTTGTCATTGTCTGCTGAGAGTTATAGCTATCTAATATAAACGGTAGATAGAAAAGTGTTGAAAATAAATTCAACCAAATTTACCTGGTTCGGATCACCGTGTCCTGTCCCTGGCATGGAGTTCACGACCACAGTGTGGTGTCTCACGCCGGTAGACTCCAGCTTGGTGCCCTCGGAGGCAATGTGGCAAGTGACGTGGAGTGGCATAGCCTCGCTCAGTCCAGCACAAAACACTCCCACGCCGTTGTTCTGCGCCCACCAAGCAGTCGACGTCGACGTATTCTTTGGATCTGAGACATCAATGATTGTCTTGAGTGCCTTAAAATCTTTTATATTGCAAAGATTTAATAAATCGATAAATCTTCACTTTTTTTCTATAAACTGCACGGAATTCATTGGCAGCATTTTAGACTAATTAGACAGGTCTGTATAGTTTTGTTCTTAAAAAGCTGGAAGTCATTTCCGAAGTAATTTTCAGCGTAGAATCCGAGACCGGGTTGATATGAATAAAAAATACATCAGTAGTTGAGCATGTTGCTCAACTGAGCAAGTCTTCTTAGAAAGATCATAACTCTCAAATGAAAAATCGTAGATGATCACTGTAAGATGAATTTCAAAGGGGAAGAGTAGAATTAGATGATAAAGTTACTAAAATAAAGCTAAACAAAATGTACAGCTTGTACAAAATAATCAGTGTCCCAAAACGCATTTTTTTTTAAGAACATAACCTCAAAATCTTGACGTGGTGGGTCGATTTTGAGTTCGGATCCGGAAAAAATTACTTCGGAAATGACTTCCAACTATCCAAGGAGAAGCACAATATTTTCTTCGTAGTCCTGTGATATTAATGGTATGACGGGGGAGCGAGACAAGCGGCGCGTTCAATCTTATTGCGTTTTCGTAATCATTCCTTCGCATGTCACGTCACTTATATACCTAAGGTGTGGCCAGATTCACGTGGGAACTTTAGCCGTCCATAGAATAGAAACAAGATTAATAGTACGTACCCACGTCGAGCGACACATTGAGCAAGTCCTTGAGCTGGAAGTCGGGTTTGGCGGTTGGAGGCGTGCTCGTGTCTCCGGCGAGCACGCTCGCGTACGTCACCGGCGTGGACGAGCCGCGACCCAGCTCCGGCACTTCTACTGCGAAGATCCTACCCTCCAGTGGGAGACCGTACAGACCGAACCTGTGCGAGAAAAACAGTTATGGCATATATGGTGCATTTAAACTTAGTCTGGCAACAATGTTTGCGCCGCAATTAAAATAATTTAATTTCTCTACTGTAAATATAATCTGTGGCTACACTTGGAAGTAATAATATAATTGATATTAATCAATTATTAATCAATTATTGTTGAAAAAAATAATTGATTAATAATTGACGCGGGTGTCGAATTTTAATGATTTTTAATAGTTTTTGGCTTTTAGGGGTGCTTTGGAGTGCAGTTTGTAGTTGAAACTTATTCATATAATAAACTTTGTTAAATGCAGACTTATATATTTGTTATACTTATAAAGTACATTGGTGGTGTAGTGGTGTTAGACACGGCTAACGATCGAAGGGTAGTGGTGCGATCACGATCCAGTACCACTGAGTTCCTATTTGTAATTCATGTATGGTCCACATTGTAGAGACCAACCAAAGTACTTAACGGAGGAGAACTTCGTGAGGAAACCTCATGCTCACATGGGTATGTGAACTCTACCAACCCGCATTAGGCCAGCGCGGTAGAATACGGTCTAATCCCCCTCTTATGCAGGGGATGTCCGTGCCCCTGTGGTGGGGATGATTATGGACTGGGATAATGATGATTATACTTATACAAGGGGTGATCCAAAAGTAATGATAATCAATATAAAACACAAATTTTGTTTTTATTTTTCTACATAGTCTCCTAACAAGTCAATACATTTAGTCCATCTCTTTTCTAAACCTAAAATTCCCTTAGAAAAAAATCTTCCCAAAACGCCTCTACAGCGGCCATCACTTCGCCATGGTCTTCAAATATCTTGCCTAGGAGGTGTTTCTTGAGCCGAGGAGAGGTAGAAGTAACTGGTAGCCAGATCTGGCGAATAGGGAGGGTGTTCAAGCAGTTCAAATCTTGATTCTTGAATAGCAGCCATCGCTAATGCAGCTTTTCATGACGGTGCGTTGTCTTCGTGAAACAGCACTCCAGCTCGCAGCTTGCTGCATCTTTTTTCCTTAATCGTCTCCCGCAATCTCCTTATTTGATCTGGGTAGTAAAAGCCCGTGATAGTAGCTCCTTTTTCCAAGTATTCCACTATAATAATTCCTTCAGTGTCCCAAAAAAAGGACGCCATAACTTTGCCCGCGGAACTTGAAACTGAATTTTTTGGTGTCGGTGAGGAAGCTCGTTTCCAAGTCATGGATTGTTGTTTGGTCTCGGGATCGAAATGAAGGATCCAGGTCTCATCCATGGTCACAAAAGTGACAAAAAATTTTCCCTATCAGCTTGAAACTTTTCGAGATTCAGTCTCGAATTGTCGACTCGTTCTTTCTTTTGCTCGTACCCAACGCGCAGAGACCTTTGCCATATGCAATTCGTTGGCAATGATTCTTTGAATGCTACCATATGAGATCCCTGTGACCTCAGCTACATACCAGATGGTCACTCTTCGATCTGCCAACACAATATCTTCCACTTTTTTCACGTTATCTTCGGTTAGAGACGTGGATGGGCGTCCTTCGCGATGTTCATCTTCAGTGGATATTCTGCCCAGTTTAAACTCCTTGGCCCAGCGTGCAACTGTTGAGTATGGACGAGCAGTCTCCTAATGTTTCCACCAAGTCACTGTGTATGTCTTTGATAGACATTTTTTTTTCAAACAGAGGTACTTGATGACAGCTCTTATTTGGTTTTTCCACATTTTGATGTTTTCTTTTCGACGGTTCGTATTCAAATGAATGTATCTCCCGGACACTGTGAAACCGGTGAAATAGTAGGTATATGCAAGCAAAAAAGTATTTTTTTTTAATTCTTACGAGGATTAGATATAACCAAATATCATTACTTTTGGATCACCCCTCATAAATATATAGTATTTTACTTATACGGAAGTAACACTGTAACAAGCATCGTCCCACTAAAAAATGAGGTTGAGTGTAATTATAATCAAATCGCTTATATTACCAGATGGTTGGCAAAAACATTTATTTTCAAACAATACAAATTCACTGATGACAGAAAACTCTTCAAAAGGTAGTGCAGAAAACACACAAAGTGTATTAAGCTTTTCAGAAAGCAGAAAGGCTTCCCGCCCGCACCGTGGACGTATGCTCGCGCAATGCTGCGGCCGGACACAAGGACCAGAGAGGGACGTCGTCTGATTTTTATTGGGAAAGGCCCGACGTAACCGCTGTGTCGTACCCTCAGCACAGCGATATGCGTTTAGGCATTTTCCACACGTAAAAAAAGGCCCAGAAAGGCTACAAGATTTACCTAGCACGAAGCAGGCTATGGTAGTCGTTGGGCCTGTTCCGCAGACACTGGGCGGCGCGCTCGAGCAGCTCCTGGCAGCAGGCCACGAGCGCGGGCGCGACCGTGGGGGCGGTGCACTGCTGCGCCAGCGCCGCGAGCCAGCGCAGCGCGCCCGCCGACTTGCACGCCCCGAGGTACGGGATGCACTCACACACGCTATTCGACAGTGTCTGCTCGAACGTCGACTTCCATGGCTTCGGTAACTGTTTCTCACCCCTGATTGTTACATAAAACAAGATGTTATTGTACCAATACATGCTGTCTTGGTCTGTAAATAAAATTATGTTATTTTCCAATCTTTAGATGTTATTTTCAATATTTAGCTTCTAAACGGTTTTACAATTTAAATAATTTGATCCCCAATACCAATCTACAATGAATTTGCATATCATTCATAATATGACATATCGCTCATCCAATAGAATAATGACGTAATGCAAAACAGTTAAAATTTTATTTTGTGTTTAATTTGGATGATTTGTTGTGTAATATGGATTTTTTTCGAAAATGCTCTTTATTATTAATAATAATCTATAAATAAATTATGAAAAATCATGATAATCGATATGATTTGCAAAATGGGTATAATCCAATTTTAAACTGAAACGCATCTTCTGATAAATTGCAAAAATGTTATTACGTCATTGTTCTATTAAATAAGCGATATCGCTTAGAATGTGTAAATTACATTCTGAATTTTTGTTAACAATATGTACGTAGTTGGTTCCATAATGAATTGGCCTAACTATGAAGAAACGAAGAAAATGAAACGATACCAATTTTATTTTTCAATATAACCTCCACTAATACTGATACACTTCTCACATCTGTGAATCAACATCTCAAGGCCTTTATAAAAGTAAGCACAATACTTGTCTTCAAAATGACTGAAGACGGCCGCCTACAACTCTTCATCGCTTGAAAATTTTCTTCCCCTTAAGTCCCGTTTTAAATTTGGAAATAGATAATAATCGAACGGGGCCATGTCAGGACTATAAGGAAATAGCGCAACAATTTTTTTGAACCGTTTAAAATGTAGGTTGGTACTCGCTATAAATGTTTACTATCTCGTGTTGACCTTTGACATTAAATGGCGAATATTACGCTTCATTAATATATAAATTGCGAGACATAATAAAGGAGAAGCGCAGAAGCAAGCTGTCTAAAGTCGTCCTGTTGCTTCACGACAAGGCCCCAGTTCACACTGCCGGTGTTTCGAAGGATGCAGTTCGTCAATGCGAGTTCACGGAACTGGAACATGCGCCTTATAGTCCTGACATGGCCCCGTCCGATTATTATTTCCAAATTTAAAGCGGAACTTAAAGGGAAGAAAATGTTTAAGCGATGAAGTGTTGCAGGCGGCCGTCTTCAGTCATTTTGAAGACAAAGATTGTGTTTACTTTTATAAAGACCTAGAGATATTGGTTCACAGATGTGAGAAGTGCATCAGTATTAGTGGACATTATATTGAAAAATAAAATTGGTATTGTTTCATTTTCTTCGTTTCTTCATAGTTAGACCAATTCATTATGGGACCAACCACGTATATTGCACCATTACACAATACCCATGAAACAACATCCTGACATTTTTCATTCATTTCAATTTAAACAAAAAAGCTTTTACAGTACTGAGAATTTAAAAATATTTTAAATACGCAATTAACATAAAAATATAAACAATGTAGTGTAATAGTAATAAAAAATGTACTCACTCGCCAGTTATCAGTATTATCTTAACACATTTCTTAGCGATGCTTCTATTCGCACATAGAATGCAATTCTTTATCAGACCATCCAAATGGTACTCGATGACCTTCACACATTCCAACTGCTGAGTCTCCACCGTCTTGTCTTTACCTTTCTCGGTCTTCGCCAAACGCATTCGTTGAAGCCTTATCGATATTACCCAAATTAAAAGATCTAACGCTAGATTCCTCTTCTGAAGTTCAGTGTCGTTAATAGCTATTTCGCATAAAGTTTTCAAGAAAACATTAGACTCCAGTATAGCTATACGCTGCTGCCGTTCCATAGGCACGTCAGTGTGCGGGCTGGACCGAACCGTCAATGAAATCTGGTGTAGCCAGTCACAACCTATAAACCCAGTTTTCTTCGAACCATTCTCTGTAGTCTTATTTTCTGCTTTACTCATATCTTTAGCTGGATCAAATAACGTCTTAATGTGAATAAGAAATGTTCTCCCTCTAGCTCTATATAAGCGAGGGCTCGTCAGTATCAAAGTACCAGATTGTTGAGTCAAATCAAGACCGGAAGAAAGTAATAACGGTCCAGCCAAAATCTCAGCGTTTTGCGCCTGCAAATACTCTTCACTGTTGACAGGGTTCTCCAAGTTTGGCAAGTCTGTGTCTATAACCGGAAAATTTACCGGCGAGTCTGATCTATGTTCAAAAGATGCGTCTTTCTTGTACCCAATACCGTGTAAGTTCTGTTTTAAAAGTGTGACCAATATAACTGGCAGATTAGCCGTACATGCCGAATGCAATGTGAATCCAAATTCTATATGAGCTAACGATACACTGTAGGGTAATGTCAATTCTAAAACATGTTCATCCCAAGTAGAAGAAGTGTTTTGCAGTCTCCATGTTCGATTGTTCTGATGATCGGATCTCGAACGCTGGGCAGGTGACAGTTCGCACCAAAATCCGGGTACGACAGCACTGTAAGGCACTGTCGTGTTAGTGCCGTAATACCCACTGAGGGATATCAAAGTTTCGAGATCAGATAAATCTAAGTTAGACTTATTGGCTAGAATAACCGGTGCAGTCGTCGGACCGCATACTTCGTCCCGTGGAGCCCTTTGCAACATATCAAAGTCGATGTTCGCGAATTCATCCTCGTCAATGTCACCTGCAGAGTCTTTCTCACCATTGTTCAAAGCATAGAAATATATCATGCCATGTTTAGTTGCAACGCTGAGACGATCAACTGAAGCGCAGTACACTACAGATGTGAACTGCCCTCTAGGGACTCTCTTCTCTGAGAGGGTTTTAAATTCAGGCAAAGAATACAGCCTTAAACCGCCATCAATGCCAACAGCAGCAAAAGAATATTGATCATGTTTATCAATGGGCAGCAAACATAAGTCTACGGGACTTTCTTCAAAAGGCAGTTCTATGAAAGAAACAGGGTTGTCTTCCAATGTATAAATTGAAGTTTTATTGTTAATTTTATATAGAATGAAGTAAGCCTTAGCATCGAATTTGGTCTCATCATTTTGTTCGAAGACTTCATCGACGTCCATCTTAGTGTCGCCATCTTTGTCGGTCTCCTGCTCAACTTTGAACTTGTTATTCTCGATGCTAGATATAACAACAAGCAAATGTTCTTTATCTTCGGTAGGCAGTAAATGTGTAACTTTGGAATCATCTTTTAAGTTTAAATTAGTTGGAAGACTTAGGCACTGAATAGCTACGCCTTGCGACACGGCCTCTTCCTGAGGTGGATCGCTGTCAAAGCCATCATTATTGCTAGTGCTAACGGCTGTTTGAGTACCGTGTTTGCTTCCTCCAAATGTCATAACTTTAAGCTTTTCGGTGCCATCTCCTCCTTCGTACCACTTCAGGTCTGAAATTTCTAAAGGCCCATTCATACTTAGGTAGTGGGCAATCGGGTCAGTCTGATGTAGAACTGCGTCAGTCTGATCAGCCAATTTAGTGCCAACCGACTCTAAAGCAGCATTTTTCCAACTCTTAAGCTGTGAGATCTTGCCTACGAAGTCCAACATGGTAACTTGCCCAGACTCTTGCAGTTCTGGCAGTAAAGCAGTGGGCGGTGGCGCGGGCATCACTTTGAAATGTTTCGTCAATATTATTTTCTTTGGCTCCCACATCTTGCAGTCCTCCTTACTGGATGATGCATTCAGGTTAATAACGTTACTAATATGTTCATCTATTATGCTACTTGCACAATTCGGTAGATCTGTTTCCTCGTCAGAGTAAGGAAAGTAAATTTCGTCATAAATATTTGCGTCGTCCGTTCTAGCAACTGTGCATACTTTCTTACTGCCGCCAGGTTTAGAATTACCGCTACTGTTCGAAGTATGTACAACTGTTGTTATTGAGCCGGCCAATGAGCTGTGTATATCATATGTGAGAAGGAACAACATTTTGTTGGTGGTCAAATTACTCTTCGCTTCGTTATGATCATTCATAGCTTGAATGCTTCCTTTATCATCTTCTATATCAAAGAAAGCTTTGCTCGATTCATCCTTTATAGGTTGTTCTGATTGTATAGTGTTGGTTCTTGTAATGATAACTGCACATATAAGAGATGGCTTCGTTTTGGTAGTGTTGGTCTCTTTCTCTGTACTTTCAGTATTTTGAGTTTGTGGATAGGGCTCCTGCTGTGATGTCATGCCGACGAAAGCCATCGCTGTGAGTTCTACACCATACGTAGCTGTGGCAAGAAAAAGAAGTTACGAGATAATGTTACTTAGTTATAATAATAATATAATTTGCTGTGTGGCGCCGGCATAATAATAGCGTCACCTCATCTTTTCCGTGAATGCTGTGAGAACCAGCTAAGTGATGTACCAATACAGTGGGCTGCACTGGTATTCTGTTATTCAATCAAAATCTACTGCGATTCTCGAATCACGTGCCAAGCATAGAGATTCTGGCAAATCCCTCCTTTTTAAGGAGGAGGCCCATGACCAGCAGTGGACTTCCACAGACTGATGACAATGATGATGATATTTTGAACACTCTCATACACAGTAAGATTTAAGAATTACAGTACAGTTAAGATTTACAATAAGTAAGAAGTTCAAACTATGATTCCCTGTATTTTGGGTATCAGAGAACGATATTCATAACTATTCTATTTACTATTATAAAATTGTTAAATGTCAAATTTTCAAAAATTCTGAAACTTCTGAAACCAAACCCGTCGATCTGTGTTTGTTTGTTTGTTCAGGTTTCACGCAAAAACCAGCAGGTAGATTTTGATTAAACTATCATAGTCTTAAAGATACTACTCCGACTTAAATACTGCCGCTGCATGTTTCATCAAAATTGGTCCAGTATAACTGAAGATACAGCTTGATCCCTGTTTTAGTAGCCGCCGTCATGGAACGAAGTCAAGTAAAAGTTGTCTTAGGTTTTCAATAATCTATGATTTTATCAGTATTTCCCATGTAGCGAAAAACCTACATTCACGCGGTCGGAGCCGCGGGCAAAAGCTAGTATGGTATATAGCTATATTGATACAAATATAAAAATATTCATGACCTAGATGCATGCATACATACATGCATGCATGCATGCTCATTATACAAATATTTCTCTTACGAGATTCAAAACAGCGTGGCCCGGAAAATAGGGTTCATAGCACTTAGACGATCAGCCTTCATATAGATAGAGTACAGTTTATGGCACATCTATTAACAGAATTTATTCTTCACCCCTAACTATCTCTAAGTTTATGATACTTCAACAGACATTGGAGGAATTGTACCAAATTGGTCAAATGCCATAAACTAAGAAAATCAAAATTTATTATATAAAATTCTTCCAAACATAAACTGCACATAGATTTGGCAACCTTAATTTATGCTGGTAAACGTATGTTTATAAACGTAACTATTGTATTTGTAGTACAATATCAGGTAGAAACTATCCTTTTAACGCTGGAACACGATATCACTTTAATAGACATTGAACTACAATATAGTTATTTTTTTAATGTATTTTTTATAAAATTAAAATGATACCTATTAATGGNGAATATCAGGTAGAAACTATCCTTTTAACGCTGGAACACGATATCACTTTAACAGACATTGAACTACAATATAGTTATTTTTTTAATGTATTTTTTATAAAATTAAAATGATACCTATTAATGGCAAACCCTATATTATACTGATTGTATAACTCTCTCACAGAAATACACAAAAAAGTGCCAAGTTAATGCTATTATTATCAATGGCTATTATTATTAAAACATGTTTGTTTGCCAGAGATCAGAGATATTCTGTTAAAAGTTAGTAATCATGTGGAAACTCATGAAAAATATTCACATCTTGCAAGCAATCGCAAAAGAAACCGCGGAATGGAGCAACTACTTAGTCATAAGAAAAAAAGGCAATGAAATTATTCTACAAGGTGACTGAAAAACAAATAAATATAGAAGTACAAAAATTTGAATAAGTAACATATTTTAATAAAATATTCTTTCAGCCCAATTCACACTTGCACACCAATCATACTTATACAGACAAACTTACATGTATCCTTCTCCAAACTGGTGGACCAGACTTTGTTACTATCGGTGGCCAGGATTCCACTGAAGATGGAGTCGTATGGTGACAGGTGAATGAACTTGACGAGCTTCAGTCCACAGTCAAATTTCCAGACGTTGACTTTGCCCTCGATCGTGCCCGTAGCGACCAGGTCGCCTGTGTTGCCTTTGGAGACGACGGTCACGTTCGCGGAGGGCACTGCGCACGCGGTTGCGTTCGTCACCTTTGGAAAAATATTTGGTTTACAACAATATATCCAGATATTCACACATTGACTTTTGAGGATTATGATTAAAAGAGTACATA
>WUAW01027804.1:1505-18440 GCA_017165845.1 Thaumetopoea pityocampa | reverse complement strand
CTGTAGTTCCTCAGTAAAGTTTTGTCACCTTTTTTGAAGAACAGAATCACAACACCCCTGCTCCACGTCTCTAATAATAATAATTACATTATACACTATATCGGTACCAATATAGTATGTAATGTAATTAATTATTCACGGTATGGACTGATTCAAATATTTAACACTAAAATTATAAATACGATAAAGTTTTTAACAAAAAAAACAACCTCAAAAAAAAAAATCTAAAAATGCACTAAAAAGTAAAAAAAAAAAAATACGTTATTCACTTACTCCAATTTACTTGAATATCACAATCAATTTACTAGGACAATAATATACAATTATTGCTATTTTTGGAGTCGGTGCCAGCCTAAATATGTTAAAACGATTGTAAGCCAGAAGAAATTAAAATCGAATATAATTAGAGATGTATTCTGCATGTAATTTGTTTATCAAATTTGACAGCACGGACGGAGCAGTGGTTTAAGTAGTCGCTTCTCATTGCGCTGTCGAGTGTTGTGGGTTCGATTGCCACACGGGACAACTTTGTGTAATCCACAAATTGTTGTTCTGAGTCTGGGTATTCCTTGTGTCCGTTATTTGAATGTTATTTGAATTAATTCTAATGCAGGAGTTGTTTTATATAAAAAAATACAAATATAGGTAGACGTACTAAGCGCGCTGCTTATATGAGGAACCACTGTTAAATGAGACGAGCGTAGAAAGGGAAATACACTATTTAACATAATCACTTTTATAATTAAACTTTAAAATTAAATAACATTAGACAAAATAATTATATGGTAATAATTACAGTCGTAAAATCTTTGCATCGGCAGGTTCGTTACGCAGATTGCGTAACTTTCTGCCTACAGCAATTAAAACTGCTTTGGCACAATCTTCTTCCCATCCTTGACTATGCTGACGTTTGCTATCTTGATCTTCGAGAGGACCAAGTTGATAAACTTGAGCGCCTCCAAAATTTTTGCATTAGGTTTATATTTTGTTTGCGCAAATATGACCACGTTTCTGAATTTCGCTCTAAGCTCAAGTGGTTACTCATCCGTTTTCGCCGGAAAGCTCATATACTTTCTCTTTTGTATAATATCCTCTTCATCCCTTCTACTCCTCCTTACCTTAAAGATCTTTTTCTCATGTGAAACGAATTCGAGGGTCTTGAGATCATCGGAGAACTTAGTTCTGAGTATAGCGGAGCATTCCACAAGATTTTACGATCAGTCCTTTGCGACCCAGGCTGCCCGGTTGTGGAAAGCTCTGCCACTCCCAGTAAGACAAGCTAAAAGCCAGTAAGCTAAATCACTGCTCATCTTTAAAAAAAATGGTGAAAAATCATTATCTCTCATTTACTACTTAATAGTATTTATGCATTTCTATTTAATTTTATTATTATTATAAGTATCTTATAACGTTATTATTTTATGTATTAATTCTGCGCGCACTGTCTACTACCTTTTTCATTAGTTTTTCTTTTCCTATTTAAGAGGTTGCCTGGAAGAAATTGCGTCTTCGCGATAAGGCCGCCTTTGTGCACATTTTATGTATGTACTGTAATAATTAATTGTTTGTCCTATTTAAATGTGCGTGCAATAAAGTTTATTCTATTCTACAGTTAATAATGACATTGCGCGTGATATTGCTCGAAACACGGTACTACGCATGGACCAACATCGCACCTTTGGCACTGGTGTCGCGATTCGCTCCTTCCAATTGCAGAGCGACTTTAGTCGTCCGTAGTACATGAGTAGCAGTTTATGTAGAGCGACTTTAGTCGTCCATAGTAGCGAAAGGGTTAAAATATCGTCTCTACTGATTCTTTAAAATTGCAAATCAGAAATCTACATACAAGACGTATTTGGCGCGTGATCAAACTGTTATCGTTGAATAAAACCAACGGAGCGTTCAAAAACCCTCGTTAACAATGTTTTTTTTTTCAAATGTTATGGATGCAGCAAACGCAATATAATGCAGATCCACCAGCTAACAGGTTCGGCAAAACGCTAAACGCACTGTAAACTGTATTTACGGCGGTGCGATAATGGTCGTCTGCTCCCGTGTTCTTTTTTCTTTAAAGCTATTTATTACCACTATTATACCATTTGCTACCACTATTATATTTACTACCACTGTTCTGTTTACTACCATTACTCAATTTACTACCACTATTCAGTATGCTACCACTATTCTATTTATTACCATTTTTCAAATCACTATTACTATTCAATTTATCACCACTATTCTATTTACTACGACGATTTTATTTGCAACCATTAGATAAAATCAGATGTATTTAAGAGGACTTTATAAATTAAAAACTGAAAATATTCATGTCAGCGGCACCCGCGCCACAGACGAGCGACGCCGACGTGCCTTCATTTACATAAACCACACGTCAAACTTTTAATTAGAGAGCGGCGAAGAACAATTTAATAGGTAGCAGTAACAAAACACAAGCTTTTGTCATTAAAATCGAATCGTATTGCTTGTAAAATGTCAGACAGAGCGTCAAATTTATTGCTGCCAATTACACAACACGAGTCCTAGTTACGCCGAACGAGATCGTATCGCGAACTCGGTCGACTCATACGCAATTCATTACCTGTACACCGCTCTTATTTATCACTAGTGACGTATTGGACATATTGGATAAAGATCAATCACCTGTTTAATGTGCTTTTCATTATAATCACAGGTTCATATTATTTCGAAAAGGTCAAGTTCCCAGCACCCTTAATCGACGACAGTGTATGAATAGATTTATGGATGTGGATGAGGCGAAAGAGGCGCGTCACGATAGTAGTTTCTAGCGAATTGCGATCTAAACCTACCCTTATGGGATATTGGCGTAAGTGTACTATGGGATACTGGTCTAAGTGACTAAAGTATGGGGTTCTTCATGAGGGGAGTGAGTACATTTTTGAAGGGTTGGCAACGCGTGCGTTTGTGATATTACTGATGTTGCAGGCGTCCATAGGCTACGATAGCACGTTACCATCAGGTGGGCCATAAGCTTATTTGCTACCACCGTGGTATAAAAAAACGCTATGAACTTTGACATGTCACAACGAATCCGTAAAACGTAACCGCAATTATGTGACGCAGTACTGACCTTCAGTGAAGCCATGTCAGAGACGGAACGGTGCGTTTGTATGGTCTCGAGCTGATCCAGACACCAGTCCAGCTCCTCCACGGTTTCTAGAGCCATCTTCATGTAGGCCTCGTCTATAACAAAGTAACGTAAACTAAATTAAACTAGCAAGTAAAATTGTTTTGCAAACAATATTTTCAAATGTGTCTACGTTACGTTCGAAAACTGCCAGTTTATCTAACAATTAATCATAATCTGTCCATTAGCCCCACTATTAAGATCAAACTAGGCAGTCGAAATTACTAAGTCGACTACAGTAATTATTCGTTAATCAACTTCGACCTCAATGACCAGATTAATACCTGGATACTCGGTGTGTTATTGCATTGTTGTTGAGCTTTATGTACAAAATTTTAGATTAATCCTCGAATTGATCACCGGGATAAAGTTAAAATTCGACTACAAAGTTAGATTATTAAACAACAGCGAAACTATAACATGTCATAAAAACTTGTAATTAGAAAAGTGCCACTCATCGTAATGTCTGAATGTATGAATCTGGAAAGTCTGAGGAGTTAGCAATTTGTAGTTTATAAACTACCATAAAATTTCATAATTGCCGAATGCAATGAGAAACTTTAACACTTTTAAACCTTATAAAATGGCGACGTCGTGGTTCGCCACCCGACACGTCTCGTTGCCCGCGGGGGCGAAGTGTGAACTGCGGATAGCCACTGCTACATTAAATGGTCGTAGTAGGTGGGAAGAAGAGGTCTCTGCCTACTCCAATAGGAAAGAGGCGAGACTGTATGTATGTATGTAGTATGTACTATGGTCTCTGCCTACCCTTATGGGATATCGGCGTGAGTACATTTGAGGTTACCTAAAATGAAATAATTCGTGAGATGTTAAAACAACAATATCAGTAAATGATGAATGGCGATGGATGATGATACTTTGTTCAAAAGAACTTCAAACAATCATTTGAACTACAAATTAAAGAAGACAGAGAACGGAATTTTCCCATTTAAGTATATTTTGAAATGTCGTTAATAATTTATTCTGGTCTATAAGTCAAAATGCATGTTTACATGTTAACAACGCATGTTACAAGTCCATGAAAACGCATGCTTACATGTTAAAAGCGCATGTTACAAGTTCTTCAAAACGCATGCTTACATGTTAACAGCGCATGTTACAAGTCCTTCAAAACGCATGTATACATGTTAACAGCGCATGTTACAAGTCCTTCAAAACGTATGCTTACATGTTAATAGCGCATGTTAAAAGTCCCTCGAAACGCATGCTTACATGTTAATAGCGCATGTTACAAGTCCTTTAAAACACATGTTTTCTTAGACATTTATGACGAATACATACATAGACATAGTCTGTTAACATATGCGTTATGACGATATGCAACGGATTTTTGTGAAAAGGTGGAACGATTTTTACTACCCCAAGTTTGAGAAATTACGATTAAGAAACGAAGATTGAGAGAACGTAATTTTCCGTTTTATATTCTGAGCTGTCGTCAAGTTTATTTTTGTATCTAAATTTTTTTGACATTTGCAAGTAAAAGACTTACAAAATGAATGGGTTTTCCTTGACATTTATGACGAAGCTTAGTTTACTGGCTTGTGCGTCATCACGGTACGTAACAGCCCTGTGCGAGAACGAACAGTGATTTGATTTAACAGAAATATAAGAAATTACAAGTGCGATACAAAGATTGAGAGAGTGTAATTATTAGTTTGATATTCTAAGCTTTTGTCAGCGAGTTTATTTTCGTACGCTTGCAAATAAAAAAAGCCCTTTAAAATTAGTTTTTTTTTTTACATTTATATTGAAGCACAGTTTACTGAAGTGCATCGGGGATGTTTGCGGATGCACCTAGTGATGACTACTTTGCATTAATGGAAAAAAAAGTGGCGTCTCTAGTACGCAGAGTGAGGGATGCTTTCAACAGCGTACTGGGGGCGTTTGCGAAAGGCGAACGGGCCCATCATTCTATTTAGATTTTATTTGTAAATTTTATTTTTTTAATTTTTTTATAAACATAATCTTAATTACACTGTATGTACTAATACTACGGGCCACGTTGCTTGCAATTTAAAACTAACTTCTATTTACAGTTTGCTGACTTGTGCGTGACATAATGTAACGGATCTTTGTGAGAACAAAGAGCGATTTAATCACATGAGAAAACGCGAGCATGAATTGAACACAGTGTGAACTGTTGTTACCAAATGTGTTATTACCTAAGTTTTTATATTCATCATCTCCAAGCTGTGTCCGTCCCTGTTACAGGGGCACGGACCTACCCTTATTAGCAGGGGGATTAGGCCTGGCCTATCATACTGGCCTGATGCGGGTTGGTCGACTTCACATACCCATGTACGCATGTAGGTTTCCTCACGAAGTTTTCCTTCTCGGTTGAGTACATTGGTGTCTATAATGTAGACCGTATATAAGTTTTAAATAACCCGGTGGTACGGCATCGGGATCGAACCCGCGTCCGTTTCTTTGCGGGCCGTGCTATTAACATACTATTTGGCTACCAATGCACTTTTGTAGTTTTCACATTAGAAAATGAAAACCTTATAAAATAATTAATTTTTACATTTATGTTGAATGCATATTTAGCTCAATAGAGAGTCGTAATTATTGGCACTGATTCTGTTGTAACAGAACTTAACTAAATTTGGTCTTTCCCTATCCTTTTCTAATGTCAAACGCTAAAACGAGATAGAAAACATTTACAGCGAGTACCGACTTACGTTTCTATCAACGTAACGGTTTTCAACGGTTCAAAAAAATGTTGCGTTTTTGCGTATCTTTAGTCCGCACGTTCCGAGATCGCGTCTAAATCTATTAATTTTGATGTAACTAAAAGAAACTGACTGCATCAAAATTGTAGCTATCTCGTTTTGGCATTTGACAATAGATAAGGATAGGGAAAGTATAAATTTAATTCTGTTACAACAGAATTAGCACCATTGTTCTCATTTACTTACATGTTCTTGAATCCTCGTTTTGGCTGTTTTAGGGTGAGATACAAATTATAAACTAATGGGATAGTGAAAAATTAACGTGAATAAATTCACGTCGGTAAATATTTTGAGTTTTCACCCAAATATAGGTTGAACAACGGACGAGTTAGAATCGTGGTTCCTTGACCGACACATGCTTTGGTTCAACTATTTTTAGGCTAATAAACTCGAAAACAGAACGGGTCATTGTGAAATCTATATTCTCAAACGATATCCGTAACGATATGAATATTAAAAAGGATTAGTGTAGTTTTAGGGTTTAGGTCAGTACTTAGTCTTTTAGCCTGTCCGGCGAATAGACTCAAGTACACGGGTAAGCGACCCCGGCCCCCCGAGCTACTACTGTCTCCTCCTACTCCTTCCGAGATAGTAGTATCTTATATCTTATAGTCCTTTTCCTAAATTCCATATTCCTTGCTCAATACACCTTTCTACCTCATCCTCTTTCCTTTCCTCTCCACTAAGCCGTGAGGACACATTGAAGAACTTTTACACCTTTGAACCATACAAAATGGCGGCGTCGCGGTTCGCCACTTGACACGTCTCGTTACACGCGGGGGCAAAATGCGGGCTGCGGATAGCCACTTTGCTATATTAAACGATTATAGCAGGTGGAAAAAAGTTGTCTCTGCCTACCCTTATGGGATATCGGCGTGAGTGTGTTTATGTACTCGTATGTAGTGGAGCACAGTCATTCCCAAAGTGGATTATATATCGATCTCTGGGGGTAGACGAATCTGAAACTCATCAGCGAAAACAAAAATTGTGTGTAAATGGGGGTCCATGAGACCAGATATCATACAAGAACTGATCTGAATAAACATTAACGAAGAACGTTCAGAAAGAGATAACAATAATCTTGGCTTCAGAGAAACATATGTATTTCTTATTCTGCATTATGGATAGCTTTAATATCTATTCCATCTTCACACCTTGTGGGAAGAGGTTTGACTGTCTTGCAGTAGTATCTAAGCGAGGTTGTCTGTCTTCATATAAAAATATCATAGTAACAGATTGGAAATAACCGATTGAGTAAATTTACGATTAAACCGAAATAATTTGAAGCTAAATATAGAAAATTTGTTATTAAAGCATCAGACTTATATATCCCACTAAAACCATTTATTTTGTTTATGCAGTTATTTTATATTATATTTATTCTAGATTTTCATTTTGTGTCAATTTAACTCATAAATACTTGTATTTTTTAACTTTTCACTCTACCTGCAATTAAACCTATCATAATAAGATAACATATATATGTATATAATACGTCAGTAAATAAAAAGTGATTTGATGTATGTATTATATTTGTGTTTGTGTTTATATGTATAAATTTGTAAAATTTCCAAATTAAAAGTCTAAATAGAAAACAATTGGCACGTGATCTATGAGACCAAAATGTTTGGGGTCCTTTAGTGTAGTAGATAGAGGCTCTATGTTACTTCACTCGTTGTAGACTTGAAATGACCTCTTCACTCGTAGTTTTTTGAGATACACAAGGTCAACAAACCATTAATTAGTTTAATTGATAGTGACCCCGTACTATATGGAGGAACCTGATGGGAACAAGGACAAGGTTAAACTAGACGAACGAGAATATGATGAGCACTAATGTGCGTACGTATGCACCCGAGTCATGGACGTTTATTTATATACTGGCTTACGTACATATACTCACGCCGGTGTACATAAGGGTAGACCTCTGTCTGGCGAACTGTGATCTCTATCACAGTTCACCACATGTTACGATTTTGACACAATTCTCTCGCCTCATCCACATTTATACATCTTTTCATACACTTTCGTCGATTAAGGGTGCTACGAACTTGACCTTTTTGAAACAAGTTGTTGATTTGATCAAGGTAGGTTTTTTCCTGGGCGTCCTCTTCTGATACTTCCACTCACATTTTCCCGGTATTATTCGTTTCATCATATCTAGTGATGACCTATGGATCTGAAACATGGCCACTGACTACGAGCCTCATAAGAAAGCTCAAGGTCACGCAGCGAGCAATGGAAAGAGCTATGCTCGGAATCTTCCTGCGAGACAGTCCCCCTAGCCAAGTTGGCAATCGACAATCGTTATCGCTAATAGAAAGGAAAAAAATGTATTGGAATGATACTTCTAATCGCCAAGTCACACATAACTTATCGAGTAGAAGTGTCATTCCAATACATTTTTTCCTTTTTATTAGCGATAACGATTGTCGAATGTTAACTTGGCTAGGGGGCTTGGATACATAATGAGTGCAAATTGAAAAGTGCTATGCATAAATGTATAAAGCTAGGTATGCATATATATGGAAAGAGCTATACTCGGGATTTCCCTGCGAGATATGATCCGTAATGAGCTAATCCGCAGGAGAATTAGAGTCGCCGACGTAACTCAAAGGAGTGTAAAGCTGAAGTGTCGGGGGATGGGGCACGTAGCGCGCAGAAACCATGGACGTTAGGGTCCTAAATTGCTGGAGTGGCGACCACGAACCGGAAAGCGTGATGTGAGTAGACCCACGATTAGGTGGACCTATGACTTGAAAAAGGTCGCGAGCAATCGGTGGATGCTGGCGACTCATAGCCGCCCAGTGTGGCGATCATTGGAGGAGGCCTATGTCCAGTAGTGGACGTCTGTGGACTGATATGATGATGATGATATTTGCAACATAACGCATGTTTAATTATGTCTAATTCCAGAATCGTATTTTGTTGCTAGATCAATATGATCAACAAGTATCTACTTGTAGATCATTTACCACTTTCACCTAGCTCCAAAATACAGTAATTCATTCGATACTGACTGGTCAGTGTAATAATGATTTTATTACATTGACCAGTCAGCACTAAATAAATTACGCGTAGAGAGAAAATAGACGGGCATATTAGCTTTAGTAAGCCCTCCGAAGTACGAAAACTTTCAGTAGCAGAGTGGTTATTTGGGCTGGAGCGCTCGCCATAAAACCATTGAATGGTTCGGGCGACTTGAACAACTTTGATACTAATAGGGCTACTATTCACAATTATTCGTTATGTAGAGTCGGAAGCGGAATATATCAAATTCGAAGAATGGACCTTAATTTCGTCATGAATTGAAAAACCATAGCGATTGGCATTACAAGAATCCCTGGTCGAAATTATTTAGATTACGTTTTCGAATCCGAGTTTCGAACGATTGTGAATTACACTGCTGATTAGAAAATAAATTTAACATGTTATTTTGAAAGCAATGCTCGATTGGTTTTGTTATTTAGAAAGAATGACTGAGATTCGTTTGACAAAACGAATATTTAATACCAGGCAAATGTGAGTGAAAGTGTTGGAGGAGGGCGTTCAGGAAAAACCTACCTTCATCAAATCAATAACTTGTTTCAAAAAGGTCAAGTTTGTAGCACGCTTAATCGATGAAAGTGTATGAAAAGAAGCCTTAGAACCATTTTTACTCTTTTACCTTAACGGCGGCTATTAAAACAGGGAACAAGCTGTATCTTCAATTCTACTGGACCGGTTTTGGTGAAACATGCCGCAGTATTTAAGTCGGATTGATTTTGGTCAAACCGTTACAGCCTTGTAGGTACTATCCGACTTAAATACAGCGGTATGTTTCATCAAAACCTGTTCAGTATAATTGAAGATACAGCTTGATCCCTGTTTAGTAGCCGCCGTGAGCGCAAGTAAAAATGGTTATAAACCTTTTTATTTAAATGTTGTACGATCGGTTCGGGATTTCCCATACAGAGGTAAACCGACATTCACACAGGCGGAGACGCGGGCAAAAGCTAGTATCGAATAAAGTTCCCAACCGATTGGAAATATTCAAAATTATTTCGAAATAAATTGTACGTACAAGGATACGTGCGGTCACGTCGCCGACTGGTAACACTCATTGCGGTGCGTGGTGACCCTTGACGTCACCCACTGGTCTGTCACCCACCCGATAAGTTTAACGTCCGGCTCGGGGTTTGACCGCGATTCGACATTAATAATGATAGCGACTTCGTTGACAAGTGTGCACAAGTTATTGTGGACAATTTTTTTCCCCACACACGTTGATCCAGCCCCAAATTAGGATTACTGTCTTGGGTACTAGACAACGATATAATTATTTATATAGATAAATGCTAATATATATATAGATAAACATCCATGTCTCGGGTACAAACATTACTGTTCATCATATAAAGTTTGTCCTTACTAGGATTCGAATCTGGGACCGATTAGTAGAGAAAGCAGTGTACCAATCAATCGTCAAAGTTTGCCTATCATATAAATCGAACCAGCTTATTCTAGAACCTGTAATCGCGGTGTTAATGTGAAATGTATTTTTTCCCCCTAGACAATATTCGTTCCCACTGGAAGGGGCATGGACCTCCCCTGATCAGGAGGAGGATTAGGCCGCAGTTTACCACAGTAGCCTAGTGCAGATTGGTAGACTTCACACACTCATGCGGTCATGCAGATTTCCTCATGAAGTTTTCCTTCTCCGTTGAGTACATTGGTGTCCCTAATATAGACCATTGATACCCAACGTGATCTATATCGATCCCCAGGGGTCGACGATGACCTGCAAGGGGTCCACGCCAACTGTCAACTCAACCAAGATCAATTCAAATGAAACAAGATGTCCAGAAATTCAAATCACAGCGTAGATGATGTAGTATTATTTTCGAGAATCAACGTTTGATAACAACAACAATATTAATTAGTTAATGTGAAAACAATATGAAAACTTAATTATGAAATTATTCAGTAAAGAAAATAGAAAAATCATTTTCCTGTACATTTATGTTTTCTTTTGATTAAGTTTCTTGCTGGTTTCTTACTCAAGGTTGAGGACGTATTTTCTGAGATATTAGAGATTTTATTACACGGTATCACTGCGCGGATGCTGCGGTTAACGTGACCTTTATGTTACGTAAAGCCAGCACTAAAAGTCGATGACTAGCTTCAGATTTACAAAACCATGAGCCACTCAATCAGATTAGCACCAGAATTGCATCGTAAAAGACCAAAATTAGCTGAATACCAAATTCTCAAAAATAATTAAACATCATATCGAAAATATTTTAAAATCACACGTTACAAACATTACAAATGTGCATTTAATGATTTTTCAATAATAACGCTTCTGTGTAAACACTAGTCTCGCTATTAATAAATAATAATCTCCATGTTTTAGATATTAATTTCGATATGTGTTTAATACTAGTCTCAATCTGTAATCGAAAAACATTTTAAAATCATACGTTACAAATGTTCGTTTAATGGTTTTTCAATAATTAAGCTTTTGTGTAAATACTAGTCTCGCTATTGGTAAATACTAGTCTCGATGTGTCTAAATACTTTTTCGATATGAGTTTAATACTAATCTTAATCTGTAATTGAAAAATTTCTTAAAATGATATATTACAAAGGTTCATTTAATGGTTTTTTAATAATAAAGCCTTTGTGTAAATACTAGTCTCGTTATTTGTAAATACTAATCTTGATGTCCTTTGAATACTAGTCTCAAGCGTTACTTCATCTCGTTGAATGAATGTAACGAGAGCCGTCTGAGGGATAAGAGGGATGTCATCATCAGTCTGTATCGGTTGTTAATCCGCCACAATGAACGGTTCACTAGTTGCAGCATTTCCAGCAGGTTGCAATTTAGCTCATTGCTATTAATTCCCCAGAAATATTGGAGTTGATAAGAAGACAAAGAAGACCATCTTGTTATGAAGGGCAGAGTGAAAGGAAACCGACCGCTCAGAAGGTATACGAGTATAAGATTAAGGTATGATGTACGGTCTACATTGTAGACACCAATATACTTAATGGAGGAGGAAAACTTCGTGAGGATGCCTGCATGCTCGAATGGATGTGTGAAGTCTACCAACCCGCACTAGGTCAGCGTGGTACGGCCTAATTGCCTTTCTGCTCAAGGGAGGTCCGTGCCCCTATAGTGGAAATATGGACTGGGGAGTAGTCTGGAAGAGATTGCATATTGTGATAAAACTACCCAATGCCATTACTTGATTTTTTTTTTAATATTTGTAAAATTTCTTATGTTAGTATACAATAAAGAATGCTTTATTCTATTTTATGACACTAACGATGATATGAGTATACTATAAATGAAATACCTAGTCATATATAACTACAACAAATTAAGAGTTCCGACGGAGGCGACAGACGCGAATGACTAACGGAAACAAATGAGTTCGCGTCTCTTGGCTCAGTTTTCGTTGTTCCAAGAATATTTTCAACGGCATGCGGTTACACGCCAGCAAACGAGTTCGGTTAACACACCTAATGAGTGATGGAGGAAAGTATATGGATCATGGCTACGGCCTCCACTCTTCGAATTTAGAGCACAACAAATTAATTTGACAAGATTTTTACAACGACAAAAGATCTAATCTATTAACTAATCCTTACGAATGGAATTATGTGGTAATTACTTCATAAATATAATTTAATAATTTTTGATTTTATTTTAAAAAACAGTGATAGGTTGTTGGTATGATTACGCGTGTCAAGTTTTAGATTTTGAGTTCAACCCAAGCACCTCTGAATTTCCGAAATCACGCGCGTATAAATTAACACGTTCGCTGCTCCACGGCAAGTGTTTTGCCGTACTTGAATATCAGGTCGTCGTTGTTTTGCGCTCGGCGCCTGGGTGGGTCCCGTACGTGTAGAAAAACGACAGTGACCTCTTCAATACTGTTGCTCTAAATATAATAATACTCTACACTAATAATGTACGGCAAAATAGAGGTCGTACCGCACAGCAGGAGATATAGATACGGGCGGTGTTTGTCTCGCATCGCACCGCACCGCACGGCACGGCAGAGAGTTTAGTTCCAGCGCCGGCGCAGCGAAACAGCGAAGGAAAACCTCGTGTGGAAATGTACGTGTTGGAGAGATTTTCTTGATGGCGTGTTAAATCTATATTTCCGTTTAAAACCACTAAATCACAATTATCACACACATCGCACATCCAGTTTAGACAAATCTAGAGATGTACTTTTTTTGCATAAGCTTATTTGTGGGTACGTATGGCATAAAATATATGCAGTTTAAGTATATACACAGAATAGTTCTTCAATTCTTAATATTTAAATTCTAAATATTTGATACATAGAATAAAATACTCAGAACTGAAGAATGACGCCAGTTGGTGTTGGCCTTAAACGTAATGAATCATTATCTGCCAGAATGTTAAAATTGATATGAGGATAGAACTCTTACTATATTATAGTATAATGTAAATATTAGGTAAGTTATACAAAAAAATACATATATACATATATAAATGTGAAGTATATAAAAGCGAACGTATTGTAAATCGCGTGGTACGAGCTATCTATTCAGCCTATTCGACGTATGACAGTCCCTAAAGCCGTGTAACGTTGCATTTACACTTGCCGATTGTCCGTCCGTTCCGATATTCCGTCCGTGAATTTCTTAACAGACAAACAATATTATAAAGTATAATTATTTAGTATAATTCAAAAGTTAATTTTTAATTCTAAAAAATGGTATTCAATGTGTTGCTAGTATTTTGGATTTCAAAAATAGTGCTTTCTAGGAATTTAAACCTTTACGAAAGGAGCGTTACATTTCTCTGAAGAATCGCAAAATGTTCAAATAAACTTTAGAATAAAAATGAACTTCGTATTGAATATGTACTGGTAATGATCAAATGTATTAAATATTAAGACAATATGTTGAATTTATTATAAAAGAATACAAAATTTAACATTTTACAATTCAAATATTCAGAACATCAAATAAACGATAGAACCACAACATTAATTTAAATTTGGGGTTAGTGCTTGTCAGTTGTCTTTCGAATTATCAAACTAAGTATATATGTTAATAAATATAGGTATAAAAGTTAAAAAAAAAACAATACTGCTAGATATTTCACAACACAACACCAAACATGGGCAAAACTCATACGTTTAACTCGTAACTCATAGTTACAAAAATCGTATTGATATTAATCTCTTTCATATATCCCACTAATATAATCAAAGAAGGAACTAAATATTTTTTCCAAAATGAACGCGTGTGTATTTAGGACGATATTTATAAATTGTTAATTAGGTTGTGTTAGGATACTGTGATGTGCAGACATTTTTTTGTTAAACTTTACATCATTTAATATATTTTAACTGCACTTGATGCGTACGTTCTGTGAACTTATATATGTCGAATTTTAGCTATGAGCCATTAAATATTTTTTTATACAATTCCCAAGCATTAATTCCTGTGCCGCGGGGACTTTACAAACATTCAAATAACGGAAACACAGAACACCCAGACTCAGAACAACAATTTGTGGTTTACACAAAGTTGTTGTCCCGTGTGGGAATCGAACCCACAACACTCGACAGCGTAGTGGAGAAGTGCCAATTTGTCTGAATGTGGAAATGTACAAATGGTCTCGCTGAACTACTGTTTACGACTATGCAGCATTGTATTGCATTCTATTATATCAGTTATTTTTTCAAAATGTATACAGTAAAATAATAACATTCGTTTGGTGACGAGCGATAATATATGCGGCGATTATTTAATAAGTTGGCTTGTAGGTTCAAAATAGTTTGAACTGTTGAAAATAAAATTACAAATTGTTCTTTAATTTTAGCTTCATATGCTTTATCGTTATTTAATATAAGAATCGTAAATATATGAATGACTTTTTTTAACTTCTTATCTACGATTTTCACCAATTTTTGAGTTTATTGACAGTACATATATTACATACATAATCTTATTTTTCTTCTTCTTGGCGTTATTAATCCCGGCTTCCATTGCCAGGGTCCCCCTTCTTAATAAGTTTCCTCCACTTTGTTCGGTCTTTGACATCCTCAATCGTAAGTCTTCCATGTCCTTGGTCACAACATCCAGCCCGCGCTTGTTAGTGCGGCCCCGAGCTCGTGCTCCAAGGACCCCATATCGAGGCATCTCTTACCGACGTAGTCTCTGAGGCGGTGCATTACGTGACCGAACCATCGCAGACGACTCTCTTGGAGCTTACTTGCCACGTCACGTACGCCGACACTGCCTCGGATATATGAGATCGTATATATTGTTAGTTATATATTATATGCATAATATGAATCTATAAATTTTAAAGTCAGAAACATGATCAATTTGTATATTGCACAAAGGCAATTTTAGGTTTAAGGCTGGTATAATGCGAATTTTGTTTATTGCAATTTTTTGACAATTGCTCAAGAAGTTTTAAATATTTTTAAGGTAATGGATATCGTGCATACGGGCATACAAACTGCTTTATGGTAAGAAGCAGTTCATGAACATCTACAAAAGTTTCGAGATAGATTAATGAACTGTTTCAATTCTAATGCAGATGTGTTGATGCTTGTGAACTGAGTTGTTATGCCACCTATGATATATCTGAGTTTCGGGTGTGTAGCAATATCACCAAAGTTAGGTGTGGCCAACTTGATGAGACCCAAGATCTACTGACGTTCACTGACGAAATCCTGTACGATCTACCAGCTACACACTTCTTGAAATTTTAAACAAATTACGCGATGGAGCGGCAGTTGAAAAATGACGCAGTTGGAGATTTCGTTACGCAGTCTGATCTACGTATTTTTTATATATAAATATTATTAGGTAAAAGTAAACTTACCTTGATCAAATCAAAAACTTGTTTCAAAAAGGTCAAGTTCGTAGCACTCTTAATCGACGAGTGTATGAAAGATGTATGTGTGGATGAGGTGAGAGAGTAGTGTCAGGATCGTAGTGTGTGGCATAATGTGGTCTCTGCATAACCTTATGGGATATCGGCGTGAATCTATGTAAATATTATTAGGTGTATTAAACTTATGTTTTTTTTGGGTTGTCACGATCGACTAGACTAATAGCCTCGATCGATCACCCACCTCTGATCTAAGCGGAACACAGCATTACTTCGAGTTGGATGAGAGATTAAAGCTAATATAATTAGTGGTGTTTACTCGAGCAAGTTTTTAACATTGGAATTTTATTTGAGTCTAAGAGGTAAATTTTTAAGTAAACTGAAAACCGGACGAATTAAGTCTCTTCGGGACGGTTGACAGTGTAAATATGCCATAATGTTGCCGCGCGCCGCGCAGACGCGGACGGTGGCCTAGTTTTGGGAGGTGGGGGGTGCGCGGCGAATGACAGCGCGCCCTGGAGCCATTACACACCGTGATACGAGCGTCCCTCATCAGTACTTGTCACGCGTTAGATACAAATA
Organism: Thaumetopoea pityocampa; assembly: GCA_017165845.1. Taxonomy (NCBI): domain Eukaryota; kingdom Metazoa; phylum Arthropoda; class Insecta; order Lepidoptera; family Notodontidae; genus Thaumetopoea; species Thaumetopoea pityocampa. Next base: position 2,062 of record WUAW01027804.1, on the reverse strand, counting down.
ACATGTTTTCATCATTTATAACAGTACACGAGGAATTTCGTACGCAGTGATTAATGCGTTTGTTGTTAAACAAATTCTGAAATTTCTGTCTCTCTAGGCCTTAGGATTTTATAAATAGGGTCGTATGAGAAACATCTCTGAAATACGGAGTATAGTTGTAGTTTTTTATGACTATAAAGTAATCAAAATATCATAATATCAATATCCAATCATACATTCTAATAAAAATGAGATGAAAAACATTGTGTTTTAAATCACTGGAGCTGCAATCGTCTCGGAAACTCTTTCGAACTTTAAATAACACTAGCCTTTGCCCGCGGCTCCGCCCGCGTGAATGTTGGTTTTCTGCTACAAGGGAAATTCCGACACAATCAACAAGGATCAAGCTGTATCTTTAATTCTACTGAAACGATTTTGATGCAACATGCCGCAGTATTTAAGTCGGAATAGTACCTTTAAGACTGTAATAGTTTAACCAAAGTCTATCCCAGAGGTTCCCAGACTTTTTTTTCTCATAGACCACTTTCAAAATTTAGCTGGTTCCGGTGGACCCCCTG